>LUCH01002055.1:61100-87405 GCA_013368495.1 Paragonimus heterotremus
GAGAACACCAACAGTTGGGTTAAGCCACATGGTAAGTCAAGCAACAACGTGGTCACGAAATATGAAGACCTTGACTGCTCCATTGAGCAGAGTGGATAGGTGTTGCCTGCCTGGATGGGGTCCTCGTGATCACTCAAAGTGCTGGTTGGAGACGCTATCCGAGATGGCGGTGTGTCGCAGTCAATGGCATACCTGTATCCATACCATTTCCAGTTCTTCCTCTTAGTGTTCTTTTATTAATTTTCAACCGTCTTAGTAACGTCACTGTTGAGGTGAACGACGGTCCGAGCCACGGTGCCTTTTGGTCAGGCTCACGGCTGCTATGATGATGGTGATGATGAACTAATGATTCGCAGAAGGCTAAGGCTAATCAGTGTCGACAACTCGAGCAGACTGGCGTGTCGGCGTAGTGATCAACCCGGATGACACTCTGGTGTAGCATCAGATTTTGGTATGACAAGCATCGGGGTGAAATAAATTGTTTAAGTGCGTCATGCGTTAAAACAAACAAGCCACAGATGGAGCTGTGCTGATCAACAGAAAAGTTGAGGCTTTGGCACCAACTGTAATTCTTCATTTTGTTAATATACTTTGTCTATAAAATAACCCACAGGAACACACTAAAACTTGTGCCACAAGTTCTGCTTTTGCTTTCACTTCGTGAGGTAGTGAGTTTTCAACAACCCCCATAGATCTATCGGTTAGCCTCTTTCGAAAAAAGCACGAGACCCGAGTTGCGTTCTTGTTAGAGCTCCTCAGGAGCACGCTTTGTTGCCACGGTATCATTAGGTTTTTCACAGCGTCATCTCTTCAAGTGTAGTTTAAAAACAAGCCTGTTTCTATGCTGATCCCAAATGAAGTGTTTAGTTAACGTTAAGTCCACTCAAAATAAGTGTCCGCTCCTCACACCTATCTAGTTTATGACCTGCACTTTGTGTATTACTACCCTAACGCACAAATGTAGTGATGGAGTTATTTGAGACCGGAGTGTGTGACACATCATAAGGGTAGTGCCTACTCATTGTTACAATAAAATATGTTGAGGTATATCATCAGTATTAAACCTGTTCCCCAAATGTAAACAGCAAGATTAGGACATCCGTATCTTAAACACAGTGTTGTTAACTGTATTTCCAATAATCCAGTTGAACAACCAAAAAAAGAGAACGAAGTAGTATGCAAATTGCAGTTTCAAACCAATCACGACTGATCGGAAATCTAACCAGATATCCATTTGCAATTATACACACCTAGAAGAGATTAACTAATTGAGTGCCAGTGACATCTACATAATAAAAAGGTTGCAATCTGAAGGAAAAGAGAGATAGTCAATATTTACAAACCGTGGCAAAGGACGTCTGTTTCACTGCGACATCCAGGAAAAGGGTCAGACGGGGAAACAGGAGTGCCGCTCAGATGTAACAATTCGACCAATGTTTTGAAGAAGCAAACAGCTTGTTGATGACTGGATGTAGTATAGGCCCCAAACCAGCGAGTCAATTGGAGTATGAGATTGCGAAACAGGCGATTAACGTGCTGTGTATAAAAGAAAGAGGGAAGAAGTGAAAATGAAACAGAATGACAACGGCGGAATAATATTGAAATGAACGAGCCAGAAGAGTGGTAGTAAATACAATGGTTTGCTTTGTTTAGCAAGAATCATTAAACTTCGGAGGAGTTGGAAGATAAATTGCACCCAGCCTAGATTGGTATATGGCAAACACAAGCGCCGGAATAATAATACATGGTCAACTGAGAAACACGAGGCTCTTCTAACCAAAGACTGTCTGCTCACATTTACCGTGAAACTCGTTATTCGATTACGGGATCCAGAGTGTTAGTGTCTGCATATGGTTGCATATAAATCCAGCATGTCCAGTGACGAGCTCTAAAGGAACTCGTAATGAGCACATCCTAATGACTGAGATTTCGCAGTGCTGACAGCATTCAGACAAAGTAATACACCACCGACTATAGTGGACGATGAAAAACAGGGCGATAGGCCCGTTCACTGAGCGGAGGGTAAAAGGAATGCTTATTAAGAAGTGGCACAATTGTTAAGCGGACTCATTCGAAAGACTACATTCAAAAATTGACTACATAGACCACGGGAATAAGTCCAAACATAAACACTAAGTAATAGTAGCGGGTACATCGTATTTGTGGGTAGCAGTAAACCAGCATAACACAATGAGCATTCGGGTAGGTTGGAATCAACAAACAAACAGTATGAGTAGGGCCTAAAAATAAAAACAGACACTTATGTTCTCAACCACTGACCACTAAGTAGCTTGTCATGACAATAAAATATAATGGAAACCAATACTAACGTCGTGAATTGTGTTGTCGTCGTGTATTTATGACGTTGTGTAATGCAGCTTCAGTGTACCACTTTGTTTCCTGGCTGCCCAAGCTAACCACTTTTCCCGCTCTTGCATGATTTTAGTAAAGCCCTTTCTCTATCTCCGGAGTGCACTGTAGATAGTGGTGTACACAATAGCTATAGCTTGGGTTTGAAGAGTGGTACACATTACTCCGATAAATAATTTACTAGATTTCACCCAAAACGCTAACAGCAGACTAATGCATTCAAACAATCAAACCATAGAGTAGAACCAACAGAGGTTCACCTGTATATAAGAAGCAGAATACAGTCAGACCTATGAAGTGTCTTCTGAAAAGTGTCTTGTCAGTAGCGTTTGTATAGTCATGTTCAAATTGAAATTCAGAAAGATTGTGGAGTACAGTAAACGTTTTGACTATATCACGAACCTGCCCTCATTTTTCACAATTCCAATGCGATAAGAACGATTCAGGTATTTGTGAACTGGTCATTTTTTTCACACGAAAATGGCTATATGTGGAATGAACATGTAAAGATGTGACGAAATATTCCCAGATATGTAACGGACTACCAGAATCCGACTTTCTTCCCAAACTCCTGCAATTCATAGCCCAATAGCGCAGTCACATCACTGTTGACAATCCGTAGCTGATGAGCACAACAACCTTGCAGGATGTAGGTAGCTCCATGTGGGACAGTACACCAGGTACGACAGAATGGGTTTTAAAATGTAAGGAAGTAGTCATTGTAAACTGGCAATCATGTAAGTCGTCCGTCCGAAATCACCAGTATGAAAAATGACAAAAACACGTGATTCTAAATCAACTACTCACCACGTGTTTATTGGTTGCCAACCTAAAGCTGATCAAAATCAACCGGCGCCATAATACCAAATCACGGGCGGCCGATTGGTAACCAGTTTCGATCTGACTAGTTGAGCCGGCTGCAGTGGTCGACTGGAATAAATGACCAGCATCTATGCTGTTGAGTTCGCATGGTGTCAGCGAGTCAATCAGGTATGAGTGGAAATCCGATGGCTGCACGATCCGATGAAAAGATTGTGTTGTGTTGGCCAGTTTGCCAACCATATATCGAATTAGGGCATGCAAATATTCTGCCCCAGCAATCAGTCCCGTACCATCCGCTTGACATACTTCGTGACAGACAGCTTCCATTAGATGGGGATCAGTTAAAACGAGGTACACGCGAATGTCGGTGAAAGGTACACAGAAGCGAAAAGCATCCGAGCTGTTCCACACTGAACGATTAACAGATTTGGGGGCATTCGCTGCTGAATCAACGAGGAGAGAATGCTGATTGGGATAGAAATCAACAAAAATAGACAAAATTTAGTGTCTCAAAAATCAACAGTGTCATCAACATCATCGTCACAACGGCCTTGAGCCTGACCAGAAGGTACCGTGGTCCGGACTGCCGCTCACCTCAACAGTGATGTGGAATAGCCTAGAAGAAAACGTTATTAAGAAGGTTAAAACTAATAAAAGACTAGATGGAAGAACTAGAAGTGGTATGAATGTAGGCACTGCAGGTGAGTGCGGCACATTGCTATCTCGGATAGCGTTTCCAACCAGCGATTCGAGTGATCACGAAGACCCAAGGCAGACTGATGACACCTACCAACTCTGCTCCACAGAGATGTCAGAAACCTCATATTTCGTGATCTGATCGTTGCCTGACCATCACGTGGCTTTGCCCAACTGTTGGCGGCCTTATTATCCAATGCGCGGTACAGTAAACACTCACTGGCGTACGGAGTACGTGACCAAACCAGCGCAGGTTACGCAGCGTGACTAGTTGACCAACTGATCGCCCATCTCAAACGTTCCGCAATATGCGACGGCGAACGGCCGCATTGCTCACGCGATCGTTCTACCTAATGTGGTCTAAGTGATGGAGACAACAATGATCAGACACAACAGGTCGGTTGAAATCATCGTCCGGAACAGGCCAAGTTTCCACACCATACAGCAAAACGGAACGCACGCAATCATCAAACTTTCCTTTCCACAGATAACCGGACGTCTAACCGACGACACATATGACGCGGGTTGGCAGGGGCAGAAAATGCGGGAAACACTTTTTCTATTGAATCACATCAAGCTTTCATGGTTGTATATTTCCGAAAATGAAAACCTTTGGATGTATGGTTTGGTCATATTTTCATCTCAATCCTTCGCGTCAATGCTAGCCGACCGGACATCCATTGACACCATAATGATTACACAATGGCCATTGACGAATACAGTTAGCTTCCAGTTCGTTCTCACAAACATGAAGGAGTGATTTGACAGTATGAACGTTAATCAATACCGAACAGCGAGTGCGGACTTTAGTACATGCTGAAACTTTATGAAACACATCTGAAAACAGAACGGTTGGCTAAAAACAGGGGGAAGCGACAAATGGGATAGCTTGGTAACGTCACGAATACTAAACAACCAGGATCGACAGAAACAACCATATTTTGTGGTTCCCGAACGAACTCATGTGAGAACAGCAGAAAAAAAGAGCAGCCTTCAGTCACATCGGATTACCGTTTCTGAGCTAAAGCAACGAAAACGGTACACGTAAGACACAGTACCGATGAATCATCATCGGAATGACGATGAAGGGAGCCAAGCGATGGAATAGTTGATCAAAATTAATGCTCTTTTTTACATTCCAATAGATAAGGGGTACGATTAGTATGTATTGGATGTTTGAAGTGATGAAATAAATCACAAAGGGAGCCCATGAGCAACGGAACGCTTACTGACTCAACCACCGTCACCTGCGTTCCGTACCGCATACTTCCAGTTGTGTTTACTCAAACAGCTACACAGTTGTGTACAGAGTATTGCTGGTTGCATGGACTGACAGTTTGATTCACATGCCGAAAATATTCGAATAAGGTCACACAGTTGTTAGCTCTTATTCCAGCTCGAAGGTCAACCAACCTGAATAGTTCATGATTTAAACAAAAACAACTGAATGATGATGAAGCTACACAAGAGAAGAGTCGCTTCGAAACAAGACGTCACCAACGTTTTTTGCTTGTTGACCATAAACAGCCATGAAATTTGATATCATCTCGATATATAGCAACAGAGAGAAATTTAAGTGTGACTATTAGCATTAGTACTTGAATTGGAGCAGGTAATGTTACGAACAAAAGGCCGATATGTACCTGGAATGTGGGGCGGCCTAATCACATCGGGGAGGAAGTTTCTTGGTCATGAAATCCAAATGCGTTTCTCGGTGAGATTACTTTACAAGCTAATATTACGATCATTTAGATTTACAGACGCACACAAACAAACAACTATCGTCTCGCATACCTCGAAACTTAGAAGCGGACCACCAAGTTTGCTTAGGAGACGAAGCAATTGTATCTGCGCACGGAGATTGTGCCGTCCACCGAATTTACCCAGTTTCGCAGCTGTCGTACAGGTGTCGTCAAGCTCAGCTGATGCGACCTGTAAAGTTTGTATGCGGTTAAGAAGCCGTTGAGTTTGGACGAAATTCTGCCTGGTTTTTCGATCGCCTCTTGTCAGCCGATCATAGTATGAAGCCAAAGGTGTTTTGGAAGGTGGGCTGTGTATTACGATGGAAGATGTGTTCGGTGAAGTTAACATTCGTCTCAAGGACGGGTATAGCATGCCCAAAAACCGTGTTGTTATGGAGAGACCGGAGCCTAGTTCTGTAAGAGAAGGGCAAAACTATCTCGGTTCAAACGAACTGTATAGAACGATACACTGGAATATGGCCTAGTAAGCAAACTATTAGTGCTGATAAAGGAAATTGCGGGTAGGGAGTTCAATTTAATTAAGTAAAACGGTATGCGTGTCGCTGAACCAGACTAAAACTAACAAAACCACTCTGTTTGCATTGAGCTGATTGACAGTTCGACGAATTTAACACACTCTCCAGGAATCCAATTATGAGTATGCATAAACATTACACTAAACCAAACAATCTAGGGATTCGAGTGGTTCGTGAGATTGAGTGGGTCGTCTTGATAGTTTTACGCTAAGGGTTGAACAGGAAAAGGTTCGACACGTCATCAGAAACGATGTAGTGCCGATGTTAGCCTAAGACCCTGTGAGAATCCAAACGCCCGTAGACATCACCGTAGTGCGTTTGACTATATCTAGAATGATGCGAGTCGTATGTTAAGTCACACACGATCGTATTTCAACACAGCAAAGGAGAAGAATGCATCTACCGAGAAAGCAGATAAGATAGGAGAACAGCCGTGAAGTTCATCAACTAAAGACAGAAAGAGTGTGCTTAGTGAATATTAAAGGTTACAGAAGCGAGATCGGAGTTAAGATTACTGAACACCAATTGTAGTCGACTGAAGCTTTCGAGAACTAACGCAATTAGACTGACCCACTTCGAACAAAAGTATAAGATATGAGTTCAGTTAATGAGAAAAGCATGGCAAAAAAAATTAGCCGAGGCACCACCTACCCAAACCATGACGAATAACCTGAGGAACAATCTAAATGACAGGCCATTCCGACGATGAGTACAGAATGACCATAATATACTGAATGAACAGTTGCTGTGTAAGCTTCATTCCTATTGGTCATACTTTCATTGTCTTTCGCACCTTTTACCTGTCCCTAGTTTATATGTACACTTAGTGCGTAAACTATGTGAATCGAAAACATAACTTTCCCCGAGGGTCTCGAGCCGTTCGTTTTTTCTTCGCTCTGTATCCTCTGTGCGCCGATTTTCGGGGAGATGAAGGTTGACGGAATCCATTACCTATGTCACCATATTCCCGGATTTATCTGTCTCGACTATAACCTTCGCCGTGGACTCGAAAATTCCTTTGGGGGCAGCAAGACAGCTCAAATCCATTGAACTACATTCAGTTGTTGTAGTGAAACTACTAACCCATGCGTCTTTGCGAGCTACTGTGAATTTCGTTCTATTTTCAATCAGATCACCGGTCCTTATTACGTACGTGGGAGGTTCTACTTTACGTTCAATTCCTAGAGCCAGTCGAAGTGCCTTATATTCTGGGAATTACGGTAGAGTATATATTTATTTAGATAGGTAGTAGAACCTCAAATCTCGTGTTGTTCGTGAGGTGCAAGTGTGGAGTGGCTGTCACTTCACTGAGCCGAGCGTAACATTTACTTCTCTACACAAAATAACTTGTCACCAACGGTCGGATCGTCAACTAACAAGGAAAAAAATGCAGTAACTGTCGTGTTAGCTTCAGGAGGAGTATTTTTCAGTCGTTGAAATCACCGGCTTCAGGAGTCCAGGCAAAAAATGTTTAGATTACTAGTGAGTAATAGAGAGCACTGGAAATAGGTCAATCGAAAAGTCCCCTCCAATGTGAAGAACGTGTTTAGCTCGTAATGACAGGAGAAAATAATCGCAGCTTCTTTGTGCATAGTAGACATCTAATGTTGTGAAAAGAATAATGAATATTTACTCGCACACAATCCACAATAGGAACATAAGGTAGCCAATGTGCATTGAACGAGAGAGTTACGGCCATTTGTATTTGTAACCCTGTCACATACGGACAACTATTAGATTTCGTTTCAGACAGCTTAATCAGTAAGGTTTGTACTATCTTCATATTTCACATTCAAACTGGGAGACAATTAATAGCAGGATTTTTGCGAGCATATTCTGTCATTCGCTGAAATTTTAAGCCTATCTTATTTAGAATGGACAAGGTCGATTTTGTGTTCTAGTTATACAAAGTAACTGATACAAAACAGGATAGACGCATGTTTAAAGCATTGTTTTCGTACCTGTAATCCATTTGGCCAAGGACTGTGAAAGGACAAACCACAAATACGGACAGGTCGTCTGCCCCATGATAACGGCCATATACAAACTCGGATATATACGTTTGGCGAATTCCCGCACATCCTGATCCCGAAACTCGGGCGAATTGAGTGATGGGATGAAAATAATGACTGGCAAAGAGAATACAAACTGTAGCTGATTCATCGTCAGATCTCCCCACAACTGGCCTGTGCTAATTTGGACGGTCATGCCAGGCGCCTGCAATGTGGACAATCCAGATACAAACTGTACTAGACACTGACGTGTAGTGAGCCATTCGTCGTGTGTGATGGATGGTAACGGTGTTTCTACAAAGAAGAGCAAACGTACAAGAGAAAGAGATGGTCCTGGTGCATTCGGTCATAGTAAGATGAAATTTAACTGGGTTCAAATAGATTGCAGTTTCTCCGATCGGTCGTGTAGAGTGTACTATCAGGGCTGCTTGAGAAACATGCGGCCGCAGCTGTCAAGACTACAACGTAGAATCAGAAAATATGTGAAGTAAAAAAGAAGGGGCGTATTCCAATCCTTCGTAAAACTCAAACTACAGGTAATATACAAGGTTTATACATAAGGTTATATACAAGGTTTAACTGTTAAAGGAAACTCGCCTCGATTACTCGTGCAGAAGAGGAGAGATGGAACTCAACTTTCAAATTTGTGTAATTTAATACCATTTAACATTAGAGAAGTATACGAAAGGCCAACTCACCATCAAGGAAGCCGTCTCGAAAAAATCCTGAGTCAACCCCCGCCATAACGAACACTTGTAACATTTTGTAAAAGCCAGCCAGCAGTGGAAATCTATAAGAAACCAAACAATTGACGGAAAAAATAAACCGAGTGTTACTGGCCCACAATGTAACCAAAAAATTAGCTGGCGGCTCCACGTAACTCAACAACAAGTCCAGTAGAAGGTACACAGAAATCTACTTTCAGGAGTCACCAAGCTCAGCGAGTTGCCTTTCAACAACGACGAGGAATGTAGTCATCAAAATGAACAACAGGAAATAACCAAGGTGTTTCAATGTCCACTACCAGCTGTCGAGACGAAACAAGTAAACATATATCCATGCTTATATGGAGGACACTTCCAACGAAACAGACAGTCCTCAGGCGCTTAAATTGTCCCCCATTGAAAAGTGCAGTTACACCATGTGTACGGGGTAGATGTGGTCTACCTACTACAATGGGTACGTCGGCACAACCGATTATCTTGGTGTGAACTCCGAACCGTTCTGTGTACTTTGGTAAGCTTCACTGCAGTTAATGTTCAAACAAAGTGTGTTCGAGACTGCCGCAAGATTTCATCTAAATGAGAAAAATGGATTAGATTGAAATTAAAAAAGTGCATTCTGGAAGCGTGTCTTTTTTTTTCGACGGAGAAACCTGAAACAAAACACCTCGTAGCTCGTAAAGGTATTTAATTTTTGAGCTATTTCTTGGGGAGAACACTGTATTGCCTCAAAACTATTGCCGCAATTTTAGTCTCGTGTACGGTCGTTGTCATTCACGCGTGAGGGTCGAGCATTAGGTCCGACAAAAAAAATGGGTTACTAATGTGCGCCATTTAGTGCAAAACTCTATCACAGTTAGTTCTACTGGACTGGACCAGTTGGGAGGCTTAGCCGAAGATAAAAGTACACATTTTGTGGATGCTATTCAAATGAATTGAGTGAGCGTGGATAATGATACCCCCCCCGCGTCAGAAAATTGTTCCTCTGTTTTAGAACAGAAGCGATCGGTACTGATTGTGTTCACTCCTCTGTTAGAAAGTAGCTATTTGATTTGTAGTGTGCTGGCCTAAAAGTGAAGTCTTGTGCCTCTGCATGACGATTCGGTGCAGAGTTCAACTACAATCTGACGTACGAAACACTCGGCGCCTCGAAGTCAACCAAATGCATTAGTAAGCACGATAATGGTAACTAAGCCATCGTTTTAATAGTTGGCTCTCGGAATGAACTATTTAAAAACGAAATGGCGGGAGGATAAGAGCATCAGAAAGTACCAATTTGGTAGTAACACTGATACCGAAATAGCAGTTATGTATACTTAAAAAAAGAGTGAATCTGTTTTGTCTCCGATACCGTAGAATAATCGGAAGCGTTCAATATGCTCAAAGAAGTGGGTTTTGAATTAGCCCAAGTTCTAATTACGTAGGATATGGTGAGGTGTTAGAAGTGTAAGCGCAAGCACCAGCTCGCAGAAGCCCGCGTGTACCCTGCTACAGGATTGGATAAAAAGAGGGATAGGCGTAGAAAGAGGGGATGAGCATTACCTCAAAGATTTTGTTAACAAACTGCTTACAGACCATCAAACGGGTTTAATCAATGACACTGTTAAAATGTGTGGGTGTAATACCGCTACATCAGACAAGGATTGCAATTTATTCGAGAGTTTCAACTAGTTGTTCAAAAAATGCCCCGGGAAAATGGCCCAACAAATGAGGTAGTACACGATCGATAATGAATTCTGAGGAACAGTAATGAAAGATGGAAATGTTTTCTAAACCAATTCCCTACAAATTGTGTTTCCTCACTTTTGTGAAGACGTAACTGGTGTGAGGAGGTCAGTGTGTTGACATACCATAGACAACTGAAATCAGGTAAACAAAATCCTGGTGGTCAAAATCGGAGATACCAGGATATTGTGCAGAAAGATCTTTTACGTTGTAAAATTGACTTTAGATGTTGGAAAGACATCGTTGAACCGGACGGCCTGGAGAAATACGATTCGGACGGGTGTCCGTGAGTCCAATAAGCAGTTATTGCGCGGTCGAGAACGAAAACGCACGGTATGCGAGGGAACCATCGATGCCTAAGTCGTGGTGATATAACTACATGGCGTTGCGATGAGTGCAGCCGCGAATGCGTTGACCGTTTTGGCTTAGTAGGTCACCAGCATACTCACAGCGCGCCGTCGGCGAAGAGATGAGGAGTGCGTTGGGCTCAGGTAGGTCATATCAGTATATCCATTCTATTTTTGTTAATGAGTGCATCGACCAAGACTAAGGCTAACCCGAATCGGATGCCGCGAGCCGTGTGACATAACGTAGGAGAGTTGAAGATGATAACTGTCTGAGAACTGATCCGCTCTGGCTATGTAACTCTAGGTCCTGCCCCATTGCAACTAACGCGCGAAAACAAATTGTTTACTCACTTTAGGATAACCACGGACAGGTTGCAAGAGGTTGATAAATCGTTTAAGCCAAACAAATCCAAGTGTCACACAGAACAGGATACGAAACACGATCACTGATGCACCCTCTAGTAAGCGAAAATATACTCAACGCTAAAGCCGATGGACTTTCACATTCCAATGGAGGGACACATTTTTCAACGGACAATTCGAAAGATAACACCAGCGGACAAATACAGAGACTACGTTGTACGTGATATTGCATCGTATCAGGTAAAAGAAGAACGCACTCACCTGCTCACCACAGCAACAGTCACCTTGATCAGTTCCGGAAGAAAAGGAACCAGACACTTACTGAGTGTTCCAACAAAAAGTCCTCTGTAAAGGAACCCGAAGAGAAACCATATTTGCAAGCTATGAAACAAAGATAGGAGCAATAACACGTTTCAACATGACTGAGACTGCGTTTTCAGACCAGTAACTGGACTTGTTGGTACACTTTTCACCCAGATGCTACCTCGGACGTTAGCAAGTAATTTGTCAAACGCCCAATGACTAAACGGCGACCATAGCTACGAAGCAACTTCAGCGGGCGAGCAATCCGTTTTGGATGGGAGACTAACAGATGTAGTTCCAAAGTGTTTACGCGAGGAGCGGATCGTACGTTAGATGTGTTGTACGAGGGGTGGTTGCTGACATTAGCTTTGAGTGTGGTGCTTCGGCGCAGTGGACACATTTTTTTACCCGTTCCGTGTAAGTAGACTATCATTATTTGTCTACATATATGGTTTGAAAATATGGACAACTTAGATTTGGTAAAACACCCAGATAGTGACAACCACTGATGAAAATGCTCTGTTGTGGATTTTCACCTATACATCTACAAGTAGAGAGTATATAATTAATAATCAGAAGGCGGCGGACCGTATAACCAATTTGTCACGGTCGATGTCAGCCAGTTAGTTCGTCTGAAAGCCCGAAAAAAGAAAGAATAACAAACAAAACAATGAGGTACACATTGAGCGGTGACAACGTTAAATAATCGCATTTCAAACAGTAAGCCTCTTGGGATTGTGGTGGGCAGTGATGAGCCGGCTGATGTCTGAGAGTTTTTATTCTTGCCTCCAATCGCAACTAGTGTTGTGCACAGACACCACGCAGATGTCAGATCAAATCTGACGGAAGAAGGTAACCAAAACGTCTCGGTTGTTTAACTTAGTGATATCACAACAACGCGGTTCTAAATGACACGAATGAATACGAGAGCCTACGGAACACTGCGTATACAAGATTTTTCATTTGGAACTTGGTGTTGATAAAGCAAACCCAGAAGTGTATGTTAAAAACGAGATTAGAGGAAATCAGGCGTGCGAAAATGTCCCTGACAATCGCTTCTGATAACAACGAAGTGCGGAAAATATTACCCAATTCAAACACTCTCACTTACTCGATTAAATCAACGAGATTAACGAAAAGAACGATATCTTTGGGAGATCGAAAGGAAACAAGACCAGAAGGTTCCTCGACCAACGCTTGAACCTCTGCAAAATCCAGCTGGGCACCTAAACCACAGGAGTCAGTTTCTGTCGGTTTGTCAGAAGCCATCGTTTCCTCATTGCCTGGGAATACGTCGGATGTACAAACAGTATAGTTCAAATCCAAACGGCGAATCAAACGAAGTACTGTTTGCACGAAATGCCGCAGTGTGGCCTTTGCTGCTGGAGCTGAATTGTCCGAACTCGACTGCTTCAGTGATTAGAAAAAGAAATCAATTTACTGGCCTAATCTGAGCACCATATACGAGTGCACAACATGAGTGTTAGTCGAAAAACGTGGCAAGAGTTCACAACAGAATAACGTGGCAAATAAAATTACTGGACAAACTATACGTTCTTCACAGCGATAGCACGCTCCAAGCTGACCAACTGAATAGTTTATGTCATAAAACGGATGCTAACAAATCAGTACTATTGACTGAAACACTCCAAACCAGGGAGTCTTGAGGATTGCTTACCCCACAGTGCTACGAAACACTTTCATCAAAGTGAAAAACCGTTATTGTCATAGATGCTGAAACTCACTTTGAGGGTTCGTAGGTTTTATCATCAAGATACACACAACGTAATCAGCAGATTGATTTTTTCGTTGTAATTTATCGCGGTATTACCAACAAAATGACTCAGGGTACAAACAGACTCACCGACTCAACTTAGTACGAACTATTCAGTTTGGCCAGGTACAGTGTCGTTCGGTCTTGTTGGTCTGTCAGATGAGCTTATCAGATCCACATTGGCTCTCATTTGGACTCACGTGAATGTGGCTCGACTGACCGCACGTGGCTAGTTTACCTTTTTATAAGGTATCACTGTGACGTGCTTCGTGTCCCACATGACACGCTAAAAAGCCCCATTAACACATCGGATGCGTTCTGTAATGGTAAACAGGACAGTCCGACAGACTACTTTCCGGTTTTCACTTGGACTGAAGCAACTAAGCCAATAGCACATGAGTTACACAGAAGGTAAGATGGATGATGTGACAGGTCAAAGTCGGTTTAATATCGCCATATATCGTACGCAGTAGTCAAAACGCATCACGAACTATTTGTTGTCGAATAATCAGTCCGTTCACTGTTTCCCCTATTGTATTCTCTCTTTGCTACATGGGTTGTAGACGGAACACCATTCGGTATTGAACGAAACGTCATGCATGAACAGCAGATATACAAGCATCCAACAGCTATAACCATCGTTGTTTCCGTCAGTCAACGCTCATCATATGGGATAAATGTACTGGTAATGCAACAGTTCGCCAGTGTGCATTTCGAAAAAACCTGGATACGCAACCAAATAGTCCAAATACATGGCCTGGGGCATTCAGGTCACGTGCTCTGTATGCTACTCGGGTTGAGCCATTCAAATAGCAATAATCAGAAGGGCAAACGGCTTGCAACGCTTATGCAGCGATCTTTCAGTTGGAATACATGAAACATTAAAAACCCATAAATAGCTGTTGTCCGCTCCTGAGGCTTGCACGTAAAGTTAATTAGTAGCAGTCTTCTTTAAAATAGATTTTCAAGGAGCCCATTTGCATGCACTTGGCACATGTACCAAACAAATTTCACTTACTGTTGGGAAAAGGCACTTTCTCCCAAGAATTCGCACTATACGCCAAGGAAAATGAACTCTTCATTTTCTGGGAACTTGAACGTCCACCGGAATTCTGGAACATCCGAGAAGTTGCGCTCAATCCTCATTGGTTCATTCAGTGGCCTAGGCCCAAGACCACCCCAAACCTACAAATACAGTTGTAATAAAACACAATTTTGCCTTCAAGCTGAGCAGCAAATAAATAGAGCTCGTTTGAAGGCCGTCTTTTCCATAACTTGTTGGGGGGTTCTAAGCTGGGAGAGTTGTGTTCCGATATTTGAGCTCTGATTTTCGTACCGCTTGCGTTATCGTTGCGTTCGTTCGTGATAGAGATACTGCTCGTGGTTTTTGCATTTGTTCTTGCCTTTCTCTATCAGGTGGAGTCGTAATAGTTGGCGACGGGTACTATTTCCGATCAATGTCGTTGGACAGTGCTGACGTTAAGCTGCTGTTGCAGCAACAGATGAAGCTTATGAAGATGCTTGCCTAACGTCCGTCCAATGCGAATCTGGGCCAAGCCGCACAATTTGGTGGTGCGCAATCCGTTGATAGCTTGGCAACCGGTATCTCCGAGTTCGTTTACGACCCGCATGCAAACGTGACATTCGATTCTTATTTCCGTCGGTACGATGACCTCGTTCGTATCGAATTTGCCAATCAGGATGATCCGTGAAAGGTCCGGCTCCCCCTTCGAAAATTTGGTCCTGCGGAGCACGAGCGGTACGCCAACTTCATCTTGCCTAAAAGCCCACGTGACATCAGCTTCAACGAGACGGTCAATATTCTGTCGCAGATATTTGGTGACCAGTCTTCCCTATTCAACTTGCAGTGCCACTGCCTCAAGTTAACCAAGCGGGATTCGGATAACCTTGTCACATCGTGAATTCGAACGGTTCAAGCTATCCTCCCTCACGGAGGATCAGTTCAAGTGCCTCATCTTTGTCTGTGGCCTCCAGTCTCCCAATGATGTTAACCTTCGCACACGCCTGCTCAATCTCAAACATGACTCTGCCTTGGTCAAAACTCTGCTCAGTCCTCAACCTCTGTCAACACAGTCGCATGTCCAAGGCAACAGCAACAACCCTCCCCAACAAACCGCCCAGTGAACTCTGCCTCCAAGAGGACGCCGCCTACTTCTTGTTGGCAGTGCGGCGTATGACACTACACGCGTTACTACTCATTCACGCAACACGGCTGTCAGCGTTGCAAAAAGGTGGACCACAAGGACGGCTACTGTCAATCACGCGCGTCGGGCAATCAACGCGCAACCAACAAGCGGCCACGCCCACCGAAATCCAAACAAATCGCCAGGTCCACCAGTTTGCTTGTTTCCTACAAAGTCGATGTCATCTCACGCAGTAAGTTAGTGTCCGTACTGACCAACGGGCACCCAGCTCGTCTCCACCTTGACACTGCGTCTGATGTCACTATCATCTCCAATCTACTGTGGAAATCAATCGGCCGTCCGCCACTCCAGCGACATCTCATTCCTGCGCCAGCGCCTGTGATAGTACAGTGCAATTAACTGTAGAACTGCATTGTCGTGTCAGCTTCAAAAACAAAGCCATTAATACAGTCTGTTACCTGTCTGATTCGAATCTCAACCTACTCGGTCTAGATTGACTTGAAAAACTTGGCCTGGCAGAACTACCGATCATGGACATTTGCAATCGACTACAGTCCTCCACAGCGAATCCGCGATGCATTGCGGATGAACTCATTCGACGCCTCAAGTCAGTGTTCGACGAAAGTCTTGGCTGTTGCACTCGCGCTCAAGCGGTTTTGCATCTCAAACCTGCCGCCCAACCCATTTTCCGTCCAAGAGGTCCTGTACCTTGCGCTACTTTACCTTTTGTCGACCAGGAACTCAAACGCCGTGAGGATCTAGGGGTGCTGACACCCGTCACCTACTCATCTTGGGCAGCCCCCATCGTTGCCGTGAAGAAGGCGAATGAATCAGTTCGTATCTGCGCTGATTCTTCTACCGAGCTGAACGCTGCTTTGGAGGCTAACTGCCATCCGCTGCCCGTCCCTTTAGACCTGTTCACGATCCTTAACGGTGGAACGTGCTTCGCTAAGCTCGACCTGACCGATACATACCTGCAGGTTGAAATCGCCCTACAATCCCGTGGTCTGCTGACGATCGACATACATCGCGGTCTGTACCAGTACACCAGACTGTCATTCGATGTCAAGACCGCGCAAGCCATTTTCCAGCAAATCATGGATGCCATACTATCCGGCCTGCCTGGCACGGCCGCCTATCTGGGCGACATCATTATTTCTGGGCGAACGCGTGACGATCTTCGAGAACGAACCGCGGCCGTTCTCCAATGCATCCAAGACTACGGGTTCCGGCTTCGAGCAGACAAGTGCCAATTTTCCATATCGTCCATCAAACACCTCGGCTTCGTTTTCAACGCTATCGGCCGCCGTCCGGATTTTGAGAACGTTCGTGCTATCCAACAAATGCCACCTCCGAAGGATGTTCCATCGTTTCGTTCGTTCCTAGGTCTTGTCAGTCATTACGGCTCTTTCCTGCCTTCATTGCATGACGTCTGAGCGCCCCTGAACCAACTTTTCAGAAAGGACAAACAATGTCACTGGTCGTCGGAGTGCGCACGAACCTTCGACAAAATCAAGTCCATGTTGGAATCAGACCTTCTGCTGACTCATTTCGATCCCAGCCTTTCTATCGTCGTAGCGGCAGATGCCCTCAACTTTGGTGTTGGCGCCGTGATCTCTCACGTCTTCCCCGATGGGTCTGAGAAAGCCATCATGCATGTTGCACGTACTCTCACTGGTGCAAAGGAGAATTAAGGTCAAATAGAGAAGGAAGCTTTGGCACTCATCTTTGCAGTAAAGAAGTTCCACAGGATGATTTACGGTCGCCATTTTACCCTTCTAACGGACCACAAGCCACTTTTCTCCATCTTCGGCTCAAAGAAGAGTATATATGTGTACCCTGCCAACCGACTGCAGCGTTGGACCACCATCCCTGTTAACTGCGACTTCGACATCTGCTATCGTCGAACTGAGGATTTCGACCAGGCTGACGCCCTTTCCCGACTCATTAGCAACTAGTGCACCGCTGAAGGAGACACGGTCATCGCCACTGTATCCCTCGAGAACGACGTACGTCAAACACCTCTCGATGCAATCCGTGCAACATCAACTACGGCGTCTGACGTCAAACTCGCTTCGAAATCTGGTGGCGTACTGCAACAGGCAATCAAATACGTCCAAACTCGATGGCCATCAACCCACCAGCCGGTGAACTCCGCCACTTCTACTTACGACCTGAATCCCTCTCAGTCGTCGACTCCTGTCTGATTTTCGCTGGTCGTGTCGTCATTCTTTCTTCGCTACGTCAAACTGTTCGACAGTTTCATTCAGGACACCCTGGTGCCGGACGTATGAAAGCGATCGCCAGGAGCTACGTATACTGGCCTGGCCTCCTTATGAAGGCACGTTTTTGTGGAAATCTGTTCCTGAAGTATCGCCAGAATTAATTAAAGGTTAATGGCAAGCTCTTGTCAGCTTATTCCACGTAACGTCTTTTCTCTTTTGTCTAATACAACAACTTTCCTGTCACTGTCATGTGGCCCGCTCTTTGGACATCTTTGATAATAACACTGAAAAGCAACAAAAGTAGATATTACTAATGAGTAGTAGGGGATTTTGATTTTCATATAGATTGGACATCACCCACAATTGATCAGAGCTGTCGCATTCCCATAAACTTTCCAGTCGGCCTCTTTCGAACAGCAGAAGCACTAGACTCAAGTTTCGTTCTCATTAGAGCTCGTCAGTAGTGCATATCATAGTCACTATTTGATATGAAGTAGAACGTTCTGTTACGTTTGGGTGTGATCGGTAAGGTTAACTAAGACGGATACATATCGCACTATATACATCTTCTATAGACATTAATGAATTGAATGAAAGGGATGAAAAGTTTTGAGATCGGGGCAATCGAAATAAAGCCGTCATGTCTATGTTGCTGGGTTTGGCTCGGAAGTAAAAACAGATGTACCACCTAAGATTTTCTTTTGATTTAATAGTGTTCTACTGGTCATCATATCAAATAAATCAAACTCACCTTTGACTGATCAAGCCCCAGTAAAGCCTGCCACAAAGGCACATAATCTTGACATGTGATCGGAGCGTCCGGAAGCGGATCGTAGACTTTTTGTTGTTTTGATGACCCCGTGGCAGCTGGAATTTGCAATGGCGCGAACACCATGGGCTGGTGGCAGCAACAACGTATCACTGCACGATAGACTGTAGCAGCGGATAAAACACAACAAAACATGATAATCAAGTCCAACCTGAACAGAGAACACGGTTTGAGTAAGAAAGGACGATCGATTGGGTAATTTCATAGTTACTTAGTTCAGAAGCTGACTTTACAGGGCTAAGTTTACTTTTGTGGTCATGTCAAGGGATTGAACACGTTACCCTAGGAAATGGTGCATTGATGCAGTTACCGTCCGTTTTTGAATTACGTAAGCGTTCGTTTTTTTCACAATAAGGTTCACAATTCTATGATCAGATTACCCGTTTTGTGACCACAAAATAGAGGATTCGTCAAAATGGTACATAAGCATGACGCCGAGGAATATGACCGCCTCAAAAATATAAGGGTACTCAAAATGACTCATTTCGTTTTGTTCCTTTGATTAAAGTTAACTGGTTTCAGCATGTGATAGTAAACCCTGTGAAACTGAGTTCCCCGAACTTCTTCAGTATATCACTTCGTAGCTGCCAAAACAGTGTGATCGCCCCTCTCATACAATACGAACTATGTGAATACTAAAATCGAAACCGTAACAAATAAACACAGTTAACAAAATGTAACGAAAAGCCACCTAAGCATTCCGAAGTAAACGCAGTCGCTGAACTTATTCACCTCAGGCTGAAGGATATTTATAAAAAAAAGTTGCACACCTCCGTCGATTCACTCACGTTCAATGTCTCAGTATCGTCCCCTGAGGGAATGACATCACATACTTTGGGAAGCACTGAAGTACACAGTTTCGACTGCCGACCAGCCACGGCAACGTTAATCTGAGTATCGCTCGTTCACTAATAGAAGTCTTTCTAATGGACGGTCAAATATGGCCCATGAAACACTGCTGTCTGACCACAAGTAGTCTACTAGCAAAAAAGGTAATCAACACCAATTAGTGCATAGTCACAAAGGTCTAAAGAGGCAGTTAACTAGGTACCCAATAAAAAAAACTGTCAACAGTACCGGTAGGAAAATCAGATCGGTAGAAATATGGACACTTCGTGACGCATCACGCGAAGTACACAATCTAAATGATGTCAGACGGATATTATTTTCTGAATCCCCAAAACAATCGTAGAACCGAATTCTGGGAAGATCACTTCTGATTAACCAAATAGTGCAACACATGTTTCTACTGACGATCGACTGTAAGAGATATAGAGTGCATCGGGTTGATTAAAACCAGGTAGGATCAACTCAGGGATTAGATACACTATCGGTACTGCTTACTAAAAGATCCACTATTATTTGAAATACGCCTAGGAATAAAGCGACGATGGTTTTCAGGACCTTCAGTTTCAAAGAAAAAGACAAACTGTCGTGAATGGACGTCACATCTAGCATCAAAACCTGTTTTTAAGTGTGTAGTGTGATTCCGAAGCAGAATCTCTTCTTACGAAGATAATTACTTGCTCGCTGCATAAAGCAAAATGAACAAAACAGATGTATAGATTAGCCAGTTCGGGGTTTCCATTTCTATCCTATTGAAAGTCTAAAGACAGGCTGAGTGCCCAAACAAAACTCCAGAGGTGTAAATCCAAAGAATTGAAAAAGGTATTGAGCTAGAACGAGAAGGAACCAAACAACCCCAAACTACATACGCTAGTGAATAGTATAACAAAACAATAAACAGGCCTGAAGATCAGTGTGCACATGCAGTTATAAAATTGGTTAAACTTCGGTTGATCTGATTGCCCGTATACCAATTTACCTACTTATACCAAGTCACGTGACATGTTAATACAGTTCCAAAACTGCCTTAATTCTGGAGTAGTATTTCACCTAAACTGGTTGTTCAGTTGAGGTTAGCGACGAAAAATTACCGCATTATTTTAGCCCACAGTAATGTAGCAAATTTGTTTTACAAATAGACGGAACTGTACGTTAAAACTTAAGTTTGCATCCTCGTTAATCCTATCGGTCGACCGTACAATCTGCAGAACTTGATGGCAACATTTTTGTAAACTATCGACTCCAGTGACCACCAGCGAATTTAAGTGTGGCCTGAATCGTTTGGACTTGATTTCGCATACAAGTGGACGATTTAATGAATAAATATGTACCAAAACGACAAAACTGACATTTGTAGCATTTTGTTCTCAACGGACATAACCAGGAATTACGAAAAATACAGAGATGCAACTTCCCATAGCTTTATTTCATGCACGTGAATAACGTCATATTTGACAAAGATGGTGTATCATGCGAGTGGGGACAAGTAATGATGACCGGACACAGTATGAAAGCTAATTACAGTACTCTATTCCGAATAGTGATGATAATTAGAGGATCAATTCACGGTTATGGTTTATCGTGGTAAGCAAAGTTTCCACCTATTAGGAATACTTGTTGACATACTGGCAACCGACAACATAAACACACTTGGAAATTGTAGAAAGTAGAGTGAACAAAATTGTGAGATAAAACATTCCTTTCAAATGGTTTGGCTGAAAAATGATGACAGTGGCGTTTCTTTGCACAATATTTGTGGTAATAGATTCGAATTTACAAAGACTTATCAGGTTGGTCGGCGATCTGCTCACAGTGACCAAAACAGGTTGGTGTTGTGAATCATTAGAATACAGAACCGGTCAGTAGCACATGGATCACCTCCATCAAACCAGGGCTCAGAAGCAACCTGCAGCATCCAATCATTGGTGCCGTAACATCAACCCACATTGAGGATAATTAACAAAATGACCAACTGATGTATGGCATCCTTACAGCGTCAGAACAACTGGAAGTAACTGTGTCAATCAGCTACCGATGCGTTGTGATTTTACCGCATAAGTGTTATAGCTGGACATGCCAAGACAGTGCAGCGAGAACCCTCAAGGTGTGAACCGTGCGACGAGGTTGTGCACACGAGCCAAACGCTAAACTACAAACTTGACGTATTATGGACATAGAATAGTTCCTTAATCACGAATGGTACTGTGTTACACTTACAGCATAAGATTGCTCTGGTCAGATGGACTGTATCATAACTAATGAGTTATGAAGATTGTTGGCCGGTTTATGTGTATTGAGGAAGTTGCATTAACAGTGAGCAAAGGGTCAGCTGCGAAATAAGAGTTAGTACCTCGAGTTTTAGGACAACTATTAACAAACTAAGATGTTTCTGGTAACAGAGAAACAACTCCTAAAATTCTAAGTCACGTGTACATAAAATGACCGCAATGGCGGTTCCCATCTACGGTTGCGAAGCTTGGTGATTTAGGACGGGTATGGTAAACCGTCTTCAGAAACTCGATCACCAACGTTGGTGTTCAGCCAAGCACTTCAAGTGAAACTGTCCGGTTAGAACAAAGATGGGGTTAAGAGTCCGATATTTGAAAGTGAGGGTACAACTATCGTAAGCTCACAGTATGTGAACAGATATTTTCAGAAAGAGGGTGGTCAACTGATCTTAATGACGTTAACGTTGTCGTTGTCAAGTTCGATTGTCTATTAAGAAACAGTGAAAACCACAAGAACACTGTCAGGCTGCTAACGCCTTAACTCCGTTTGTGACAAATAGTTATTTACAATTTATGAATACTTTGATGTGGGCTGTTATCGTCCACAAACAAAGCACGTCCCATTTTTTGTCTTCAAACTAGGACATTTTTTCTTTTAATGGTAACATGAAACCCAGACATGTGTCAAACACCGATGTAAAGCTGTCGATGATAAGGCTAACGTAAAAAACTTCCATATGTGTGATTAGCAACGGTCATAGCAGAAAACGTACTCAGTTGTGCTGCGAAATCATTTGAACCCGTAAGCCAGATATTCGTGCTTCCTACTTCTATTTTGGTCATGTGTTCGACAGCCGATTGAATGGCAGTTCCGAGCACTGTGCTCAATTTGACTGGGGCGAAAGGATACAGTTCGACGCACAGGAGTGCCAACTGCATGGCAAGCTGTTCAAGTTGGTTGGTCAGTTTAACAGCGCGCTCCAAATCCATGTGATTCCCGGTCTGATTAATTTTGGACGATACTGTGGTTTGAACTACGCGATAAATTGTGATGATAGCAAGCAAAAGCTGTGACGCATCGTAGCTGTCAATCGAAATAGAGGTAGTCGAAAATAGCTTCATACGACTGATTTCAGTGGACTGAATGCGATCCAGCACACAGTAAATGGCATTCAGGAACTCGTGGGAGGACATGAGAAAGGCGCAAATCTAAGTAGGATGACAAAAAAACATGGCAGAGAAATAATGACGGCCGATACGCACATGGATCAGTGAACATTTTCAAAGTAAATACTAGGAAAAATTACTCAAAGCTCAAACAATATCAACATCACCATCATCAGTTTCAGCAATTATCCGTACCCCTGGAAAATATGGCCCGCACTGCCGTTGGTCTTGATGATGAACAAAGAAGGGAGGAGTAATAAACAAGTACAAATCTACACATACAGAAAACAAGCAGAAAGAAATTTATAAAAACGGTGAAGTCTCGAGAACGGTAAGAAGAAGCGTCAAAAAACTTGCGGACACACACGTGCCATTAACTACGAAACACTGCCATATTTGAGTGTTTCTAATCGATGGTGTGACTATCTTGTGGTTTCCTTTGACTGATGTCTAAATCGCGTTAGATGGCGATGTGCTACAAGGTTATAAAATTACCCGGGAACTTCCTAATTTATCTTGACAGTTTTACAGTTAAAAGATTGTTATCATGGTCTGTTTCACTGAAAGCACGATATTCTAAGGGGACTTCAGTGAAACCGGGTGGTTGTTACGCATTTTGTAATGAGAACTTTCTAGAATAGAAGAACCGCTTATCTTCCCCAACATCTCAAATTTCATGCTTGATCACAGGGTGAATAAACGGAGTCGCATAATAAACAGTCGATATCTGTTGTGAACAGGCAACTTTGGGCTCGGTCGGAAGCAAGTAACTGTAAACTGACGTGAAATACGCTTACGCACAAATGAAACCAGCTAGCTATAGAACTGTACATAAGGAGCGTGAACCATAAAAAGGACTACCAGACTCACCTCGCATATGTGACTCAATCCAGTTATGGCCACCACCGTTTCCGGTAACGACGTCGACTGTGTAGAAATGTTGTGCATCAGATGCTTCATTAAACTGATCAAAAGGTCCGATCGTGCTGTTGACAAAGCAGGAGTGTGGATAGGTGATTCTGCCGGACCCGCAAGCCGAACTTGTTCGCACAACAGTTGACCAGCTTGTTTCAAAACGGTCAAGTAGGCTTTAGTGGCTAGTTGCGATAAGTCTGCATTTCGACTGGCCATACAGTTTTTCACATTGGTTAGCAAGCCCTTAGAAAGAACGAGAAAGATACAAAGAAGCAACGGGAACGTACTTCAAATCCGTCAAGCAGTTCAATGGATAAACGTGTTGAGCACTTGTAAAGAAACGAGCAAGCACTTTTCCACACATCGTAACGATAAGCGTGATCATTTGACAGGCACAGGATGGATTTCGCATATCGAAAGCACTCTCTGGGGACTGGAATAAAGGTAACAGCTGTGATGGAATTGCTCACGATCAGGATTCGTTTCACAGTTGTCAGCTGTGAGCAAGTCTGTTAAACTGTCTAAACAAGCAGCGACCACGGGAAACTCAGTAACTTTGCACATAACAGAGAGCTGAAACAGAGAGTAGGCGTGCTTTCATTTCATGAAGAACGCGTGTACCTGTCTCTTTAGTTCGGCGGATAGGATAGTAATAACACGCGAACCATATTTATGATACAATATTGGTTTGCAATTGAGCAATGTTTCGAGGGTGAGAAACACACACCTTTTAACTGAAAAAGACTAGTAACAATCAGTGGAACATACTTGTGGCATTCTGTCTGTTAGCTAATTCTCTAAGCAGATTTTCTACTAATTCCTCGCCTTCTCGAGGAGATTGTAGTATGTTTGTTGGATAGGCTTGCAAAATTTGTCGAAGCACAACCATGGCTGTCTCTTTGACACGAGCAGCTCTGTGACGGAAGAAAATGAGACAGCATATTTCCTGTTTACAATTGACTAGTACAAATGAAAGAAGACTGGCTCACCTTAACATTTGGTGCAAATGTGCTCATATGTTGTGAATACTTGTGGAAAAGACGGGTGAAAAACTGCAGGATCTCGAGGAGCAAACCAATACACTTGAGAAGTGAACCGGAAGCAGTAAGAAATTTTCCAACCTACCTCCGGTTCAAAGCTGACCTGGTCCACGAAGCTATTATAGCCACTTGGTGTAAATAAATCACACAGGTATACATCTACAAAGCAAAGCGTCCTAACACACCAGGTAGTAAACTTACTCACATCCTGAGCACCGGCTACGAGAATCGTGGATTCGATTGTCTTATGAGTGGATATTGCCAACATATATTCCCGATTAGTGGCTTGTTCTTGACAG
Organism: Paragonimus heterotremus; assembly: GCA_013368495.1. Taxonomy (NCBI): domain Eukaryota; kingdom Metazoa; phylum Platyhelminthes; class Trematoda; order Plagiorchiida; family Troglotrematidae; genus Paragonimus; species Paragonimus heterotremus. Next base: position 86,227 of record LUCH01002055.1, read on the forward strand.
GTTTGCATTAAGTTTTTTATACGCTCCATTTGGTGAACCAGTCACCGAGCGAAAACCAATGGCCACCTGTAATAGAAAAAGATGTCCTTTTAAATTCGGGCCAATTAATCAAATCAAGAACGGGTATAAGCCGAGTGAAGATTACCTTAGAATTGAAAATGCATAGTAGAGGGAATGAAAAGCAACAAAACTAGACCAAGAGAGCGGCAATGGAAGTTCAAATTTGTTACACTAAGCTATTATGATAAAGTGAGCAGCATTTATGGTTGGCTTCAGCCTTCTCAACCCACCAGATTTCACTGCCGACACTTAAAAATAAACATTATATAGTTTGATGTCCCAGCTTGTCTAAGTCCCATTTGATTTGGCGAAAGCCACATTCAATTTCGTGTGTAGATCAGCTTACTCGCTCTTGATCGAATTTCATGACGGACTGACTAAACTCAAAGAAGGTCGTTCGTCGACTACTGCTGGGTGAACTAGGTGTGTATAACAGGCAGCCTCGTTTGTGAGTAGCATAATGCGTGTGGTCGGGAACTAAAGTGCAGGCCTCAACGCCAGGAAGGCGAGGGACTAGAAGCGACTATAGGAATAGTGTGTACGCACCATGGAGGAGGTGGCACCAGGCCGAATGACAACGTACTGCTATCCGATGTGAGTGAATGCACGTCCGCGGTGCAAATGAATGTACGTGTTCGTGGTCCTATACCTTATCATAAGCTGTACGGGAGTTCATGCAACAGACAACTTTGCAGGTCAAGCGTCTTTTGCGGTCAAAACAGAGGGAGTGAACCACGTCAGCAGGCCGTCGGTAGCAATAAGCAATGCTCACCATCACGAACTACGGTCAACAGCAAGTCGGTCGAAAACTCAGACCATCATCATCATCATCATAACAGCCATGAGCCTGACCAAAAGGTACTGTGGCTCGGACCGCCGCTCACCTCAACAGTGACGTGGAATATCCTGGAAGAAAACGTTACTAAAAGGAAGACTAAGCGGAAGAACTAGAAATGGTATGGATACATGTACGCCATTGAATGCGACATCTCGCTATCTCGGATAGCGTCTCTAACCAGCGGTTTGAGTGATCACGAGAACTCCATCTAGGAAGGCGACACCTACCCACTTTGCTCAATGGAGCAGTCAGGGTTTTCATATTTCGTGACCACCTTGTTG
>LUCH01002055.1:90887-104324 GCA_013368495.1 Paragonimus heterotremus
CAGTACACAAGCCCGACCACCTCGTCAAGGTAGCAGTATGGGTCGGGAAAACTCAGACCACAACGAACCAGTTGAACAAGTTTTGATCAAAGGTGAACAGTAAAGGAATCAAGGTGTTATAAGTTAATACGAACTAACACTTACCTAAATGAGTTCCGGAATAAACGCTCTTATACAACGTGAACATCCGAGGGCCATTAATGTAGATAACGAACAGTAAAGTGGCGCTCAAAGGAGGAGGATAGCCTTTTATGAGCAGGCGTGCAAAAATCCGAAGGTCACACGTGAAAGAGACCGATGGGAAGACCGACGACATTTTTGCGCACTTAATCGGACAAACAAAAATAGATAAATGTGGTGGAACATGCCATCTTGTTTTGTTAGTAGAAGGTCAGTCAGTTGGACCAACAGAAATCGATCTACACGGAGCAATCCGACAATGAATGAACGAATCGATTGGTTGATTCGTATATGTGATTTTGTTTATGATGTGGACAGTGTGTGACCTTTTGTAAGTGGAACAATGACGTCAAGTGACCCTGTCATAAGCCCACTGTTGAGATGAACAGTACTCAAAATATGACGCCTGTTCCACAAATGTTTCACTGATACCATATTGTGGACTAGAAAGAAAGTTCATAGACTGCTTTGAATTGTTGGGGTTGTGCAGACAATCACTTCAAAGTCTCTACTGAATAATTCTGACCACTCCCACTGAAATGGCTACCGACTCATCGCAACTAGCAAGAAAGGGTCGATTGGTGAAACAGGACAGACAAGAGTAGGAGAGAACAAATTTCAAAACGGTTTACTGCGTAAAAAGATCGTAAGAGGCACATGCTCGACATGCGCGAAATTTAAGATGCATTCGCTGATCATAAACAGCATGCATGCAGGCCACTGCAAAAATTCCCGGTTTATAAGCCAAAACAAGTCTTTTTATTATTTTCTATAATGCACGGAAGTCCCCGGTCCACACTGCATAAAAGGAACATAAATAATGCACCCAGGGACGGAAGTGCATGAGGATATAGTGCTAATTAGTATATTTCCGTATACTACCGTTGTGATCGCAAAGGGCAATTAGCGCAGAGGGTTGACTATTGCATGAAAAACCTTGTAAGTTACGTGGAAACACAGAACCGACGCGTACAAACTTTTGCACGACTGACGTGTATCCGCACACACTGGACAGCGGTGCATCATCAATCGGTTTGGTGAAACATCCCATACAATGCATACACACAGTCCCAATAGTCGTCTCTGATCCCTTTTCTTCCTGGTATTGAGAACTGCATATTATTTGCCGAATGTACGCACTACACTACATACAATTAAAGATGCATGTTATACATTACTACTCAAACTGTTACAAAACCATCTACTGAAAGCTTGCTGAAATGTCTAACCATAGTCATATCAGAAATGGCCGCGGAAAACATAATCAAAATCATCAAGACTGACCAGGTCATCGTCATCATCATCATAGACAGCAACACGTCAGTGGTTCACATTGATGCTTAACTGCCACACAACCACGGACGAAAAATAAGCCCTATAGAGGAGGAGAGGAAAAAAGAAGGGGAGGGAATACACCTAACGACTAATCACAGCTAAGTCCATATTTGAACATTCAGCATAAAGGTGTCTACATCTTGCAAACAAACAAACAACCTGTAAGTGAAAGTAAAGCATCATCAGCAAGACAGCTTCCTTACGGCTTTCACTGCCCCGCGTCATCAAATGCACTCACTTCACAGACAACTCGGACAAACAACGACGACATTCACGCCATCGAGCTCGATTAGCCGCCATCTCACCTAAAATCTCCAACCACCGACTCTGTGAGTAGCAAGGGCTCCAGCCTGGGAGACGAACACTATATATTGTGATCAACCCCTTCGTGAACTACTTCATTCGCCTACGTCAGGTCATAATCTGTCCACCTCGCACCTTACGCCAGTCGGTCGCAGCGTCGGCAAACAGTGCTCGGTGTGGAAAACGACTAGCTGGCATCCTTAGTACATGACTTGACCATCTAAGTCTGTGCAAATGTAGTGACTGAATAAAAGAACCCATGTGACAATCAGTGCCAAACACCTGCTTCCTAAACTCCTCGTTGCTTACTCGCCGGTGCCACCCGATACGACAGACCGAATGCAGACATCGGCGGTCAAATACCCGAAGAAGGTTCGCGTCCCCCACCCTGAGCGGCCATGTTTCGCTACCGTAAAGTAATACAGCCCTCACTGTTGTCTGATATACGCGACCCCTAAGTTTCAGAGGAATACCTCTCTGTCGCCATAAGTGTCTCAAATTAACAAATACCACTCCTGCCTTGGAAATACGCACCTCTATTTCATTCCCTACACCTCCACCACCGCTGATGAAGCTTCCCAGGTGTACAAATTAAATCTAAGTAATTGCAGAAATCTTGCAAAAGCATTTTGCATTTTTAAGTTGCAAAGCGCATTCTGAAGTACTTAGCAAAACGCGAAATAGCGTTTAGCGTGGTTTGTGCCAACTGAAAATTGTCAGACAGCAACACCTTATCGTCAGCATAATCAAGATCATTCAGTCTTTCACCAGGTAGGAGGACCATGCCGGCATCATTTGAGTGACACAGACAGTTCTCCATTATTTCGTCCATGACGAAATTGAACAAAAATGTTGAAAGGGGACAGCCTTGACGTACGCCACTTCTGGTGCCGAAACTGTCAGACAGTTCGCCGTAAACCTTAACCTGAATAAAAGTATGGGAATAAAGTGCTGACAAAATGTTCACATACTTAGTCGGTACATCCTTCTGTTTAAGCGACTCTAAAATTGTATATCGAATCAGGCCTGGTCTCAGATAGACCGCATAGCCGTTAGTTATAGGTGACGTGGTTCCATTCCAGGCTATCGTTCTTATTAGAACATGTGCTTGGATTCAGACCATGCATTAGTACGTTGTCATTTTGCCCTTATTTTTGCTCGGCAACGACTCCATCGAGAGCACCGACTAGCTGTTGAGAAATTGGCTTTACCACGGTAAAGCATAAGTACCAAACCAGCTTAGAAAGCTGCCTTAGTGGTACTCACTCCGAAGATGCTGATGGCTGCTGGACTCAAATTTCACAGGCCATCCAAAAAGCAGCTACTGTAGCATGCGTCACAGGGGTACATGGGCTAAACAAACATTGGATTCCAGAGAAATCTCTGGAATTGTTAGAGGCCAGACGGAACATTCCTCCTGGTAGTTCACATAATAAGTCTAGAAGAGATATCCGTAGGAAACCGAAACGTAGTCTAAAGGCTGATCGTGAGGCTTGGTTGGTGGAAGAAGTTAAGGAAATGGAAACCGCTTTTGCTTTAGGGAACACCGGCAAACTATTTAAGCTGATCCGTGCTACTGGTCCCAGGCGACTGTCTGTCAGTGAGGCAGATGGCACACTAATCCATAATAAGTCCAGAAGGTTAGAGCGTTGAGTGGAACACTTTGAGGGTCAATTTAGCTGGCCTCCTGATTTCATTGTGTTGCCGCCACACAGTTGTGATGTAGCATCCTGGTCGGTAGATTTGGAACCACCCACTCAGACTAGGTTTCGCAATCGCATCCCGGCTCTAAATCGAAATAGGGCTGCTGGTCCAGATGATATCATGCGGACACTTCTCAAAGAGAGTGGAGAGGTGTTAGTAGAGGCCTTACCTCAGCTGCTTCAACTTGTTTGGACGACAGAGGCCATCCCTCTGTGCTGGGGTCACTCGATGATAGTTCCCATATTCAAAAAAGAAGCCCGGGGCTGTTGCGAAAATTACAGGGAGACTAGTTTGACCCCAGTCATTTCCAGGGTTCAGGTATCCGTTATTCTTCGTCGACTCACTGCATTTCGGGAGTTAAACATTAGAGAAAAAGAGACAGGACTCCGCCGTGGCCGGGGTTGTATGGATCACATTTTTACTCTTCGTCAAATTTTGGAGCAGCGTCGTGTATACCACCGGCCAATAATTGTCATATTTATCGGCTATAAAGGTGCCGATATCGCGAAGCAGCGGGTGGGTGGCACTGTGCCAGAACTGGTACATTTTTCGGAAAAAGATGTCAACCTTGTTCCAACCCCCGACCTGGAGGACCAGGAGACTGGTTTGTCAGACCTTTATCTATTGGCCTGCCTAGTACAAGTGACTCTATCGGTGTGGTGGCTACACCGTCCAGTTCAGCCCAATAGGTAATCGAGATAAGCAAGCCGTCACACCATTTCAAGGTCCAGTCTCGTTGTAACGAAAGGTACTATGGTTCGGGACGTCGCTCGACTCAACAGTAACGCGGAAAATTCTACAAGAAATGTCGACGGAAAGGTCAGAGCAACAAAGATAATAATAATAATAATAATAATAATAATAATAATAATAATAATAATAATAATAATAATAATAATGGACTAGGAAGGATAACTAGAAATGATATGAACGCATGTAATGCGGGTGACAGCAGTACACTACCATCCCGGATAACGTTTTTAACCGGCGATTCGAGTGATCAAGTGGCCCTTAGTCAGACAGGCGACATCTACTCACTTCGCTCAACGGAGCAGTCAGGGCCTTTATATTTCATAAACACGTCGTTGCCAGACCACTATGCGGTTTCACCCAAGCATGTGCAATAATCCAGTCTCAAGTGGACTGTCTGCAACAAACAGAGTTGCAGCGGAAATGTCCTAGTACGCACTTTACACTTTGAAAGTGAGAGGCGCATTCCATACAAACCAACCCGGTCACTCACCTTGTTCAGCATGGCCTGCATGTTTTCGGCAGAGGGGCCGAGTAAAACAATACCATAAGCATACTTTATGTCCGTTAACCCAGCCTCAGGAAGAAGCTCAGAACCAAGCTCATTGCATTTCACAAGCGCACTTACCAGAATGTCATCCATGACCAATTTGAACAAGAAGGACGGGACCGAACACCTTTGACGAACGACCGAGACAGTTCATAAACCCTCACCCTGCTTGCAGATTGAGCATACAATGATCCCAACATTTTCTTGATACTCCCTCGTGAAGAAGGTAGATCAAGAGAACGTTACCAGCAACCGAATCGAAAGCAGCCGTCAGGTCCAAAAAGACCACGACTATCGGCTGTCTGTAACAGCGCCGATGCTCCAAGATCCGTCGCAAGGTAAAAATGTGATCAACGCATTCTCGACTGGATCGGGGCCCTGCCTAGTCCTTAGGTATGACTTTCTTTGGGCTTAGTGGGCCGACATAAAATGAGGCCAGTGAGTAACTTGGATGCAACAGACACCAAACTGATGCCTCTGTGGTTGTCACATAGACTTCGGACCCCCTTTGTGAAAATGGGAATCACTGTTGATTGGCACCAATCACGAAGCACCGCTTCAGTCTCCCAAATCGTTCGGAGGAGTTTTGTCAGTTCTGATATCTACCTCTCCCCATCATCCTAGAAAAGAGAAGGAGAGAGGAGGTCTGGCCCAGGAGCCTTATTACGCTTCAATAAATTGAGCTCCAGGATCACTTCTGTTTCCGATGGAGGGCCGTCTGAAACGCAATAACTGACCATTCGGATCCCGTTGTCCACATGATCTGGTTGAGGCCAGCTGAATTGCCCTTCAAAATGTCAAGTCGGAATGACTGAATGGTAATAAGTGAACCATCTTTTTCACATATGGTCTCACTTACACCGACTCGACGATCAGTACAATCACGGGTCAGGGAGAAAAGCCTTCTGCTACTCCCAGATGAAAAGGCTTTTTCCATCTCTTTCGATTGTTCGACCAAGTAGTGCTCACGGTCTTTGCGCAAGCCTTCGGTCAGCTGTTCACGTTTTTGGTGGTTGTCGCAATAATCAGAACCAGGTGGGATCGAGCGACGCTTGTTCATGAGGTTTATCGACGTGACAGAAATTCAGTCACGTTGTAGTTACACAGCTCCTTCGGAACATACCTCTTCGCATGCTTTGGAAAACAATTATCACCGGGAGACATATGAAAGGCAGAGAACTTGTGGGGCAAAAATGGAAAGAGGAATTTGTGATGGGTGAATAACGTCACTGTTAAAAGAACGATAACTTCCGACACTTGCCGGTCGTTTATGCCGCGGACGGGGGTTGACTTGAGGGACCCAATTCCAAGTCTCTGAATTAAAAACCTAGCCTGCGCGACCACAAGATACAGGATTTTCTTGGGGAGCTCTATCCGGAGGCAATGCTTGTGTGCGCTAATTGAAACGGACCAGAAACTGTAGAAACTCGCTGGAAGGCGTAGGTTGAACAAATCATGCTGTGACGAGCAAAATCCTCGAATGCACCTGCAGCAACTGTACTGACGTAGTTGAAGCATTATGAGACGATGGGGAATCACGAACAAGTAATGAGCGACGGACAACCACCGGTAATGATGACCCCTATGTTTACTCACACTAGCTGAAAACCTTCAACCATCTATTTCAGCATCAGGATTGCGGCTATAGCATCTAATGGTTGGTGTGTATTAATATTTGACGGGACTTGATGTGTTCATGTTGAATATAACAGCGTGAAAGTACGTTGTTCATTTTTTTAAATACTGTTTTTCAGTTCGTTGACGCCCAATTTACCGCTGTTGCCCTGCATAACCAATCAGATTGAACGTGCACGTCTACCTGATACTTGGAAGGCGTCTTTTATTGATAACTCAAAGAAACTTGATAAGCAAATGCAAATGGATTTTACGAAAGTAATCATAAGCCTCGAAAGGCAGAATACAGTGCTTCCAAACAATAAGGGTCCGAACGGACTCATCAGAAGGATACCGGGCAGTCACCCATTATCACGAGCACGGTAAAAGTGCGCAATCCCTCTCTTGTGTTCATATTTGACAAAAGATTAAGAGTCTACTAACAGAAAAAGCCAATACATCTGCTGAAGCAACGTCTGGGATTCAAAGTATGCTGATTAACAAGCAACCGGACATCAGTTCTACGTCACAGACTAATTCCATAGACTTTTCAACTGATAATAAAATGTAGACCTTCACACACTTCCGGATATTAAGAAATCTACCGTGAGTTAAAAAAATACTTCCAGTTGACGTCAGACGGCTAACACCACGAAGCATATCGTTAATCTTAATTTACAGCCTCCATTTATAAAGGAGCTTTATGAAGACACTTGTTGCTTCCAAACCGCGGAGAGCATCTTCTCTTTAAAACTTCCGTAAAGCATCTGCCACCTTTTTGAAGTACATTTCGGTTTTTTCTCTAAACATAAACTGGCAGGTGAACCAGAGACGCCAGTGAAAACTTACCATTAGTTCTTAGTTTAGCTGTTGCTGGGTGCAGAGTTGTTGAGGTTTTAAACTAGAGCTTCCAGAAACCATACTTCAACACACTAAGACGTCACCTAAATACATTCCAATCAAGTCGGTGAACTCAGACTACCATTCCCTTCAAGTATCCATTTGGAAGACGAGGTTCGTATTCCCTTCAAGTTGCAGAAGTCCTCACGTTCGACACTTCCGCGAAACGTACGCTTTCGGGTTTATACTCGAAGCAAACTATCAGGCATGCCGGATGTTTTACCTTCGTATTTTTCTTTTTTTCTGAACCCAAACCTTTTATACCCGTGTATTCTTCATACCATCTAACAATTATTGAACCACCCTTATCCATTCTAAATGTATATTACGTTATCTTCTTAATCAGTATAGATCGATGTACATCTTAATTCTGTTTGATCCGTATAGATTTTCTAACCCTATCTCACCAATTCCACTCAATCTGCATGGATTTTTGTTTTGTTTCGAACCATCTCTCTCTCTCTCTTTGGACTCCTATTACCCATTTGACCGACAGCAATTTTATTCATGTTCTTGATAATCAGTACGCTTCAGTTGCATCTTACTGCTTCCGCTTTGGTCACCTGATTTACTGTCTCATGACTAGATCGATTTTGTCTAGCTGCTTGTCCCCTCACTATATAATTTGTATGTTAATTTCGCAAAAGTAACCGATGAGATGCGAACGAAATGGCAATACGCAAGACATCTTACACGCTATTATTGGTCTTTTTCAAGCCGAATGTTTTTTGCGTTATACCAAACGGGCGTATACGAGAAATCCGCCATCACACTCAACAGGTATGCACAAAAACCCTACTGGTAGCTCGAGAAAGGATACTTTTTATCAAAACATATGAACCACCGCAGTAAACATGAGCTATCTGCGGCTGGCCGACGGGAAAGTCTTCTCCAAACCCCAGGTGATATTCTGGAGATATTACTCAATGGCACATAATGTTACCGTTGAATTGGCTCCCTACTCCCGTTCGGGAAAACCTTCAACAACCACTTTTGGTAGTCGAGTTCTCTGTGCTCGACGTTCGCGATATTTCGTCTAACACAATAGGACCGGGTTGGATCTGCTCTGAGATCCCCAAAGAAGCAGCCACCAGCCTAGCACAGAACCAACAGAATCTAATTCAACAGAAGCCCTTGACCTGCGCTTTTCCTGAAATCGCTGACTGGCTTATATTGAAGGCAGACGACTGAAACTTTCCTGCGTATTACTGGAAAACCAGCCCCAACAGCATCCCATGCAAAAAACATGAGCGTTTGTTTGTGCTTGTCATCTTCTAACGATCTTTCTGGAATAAGAGTTTCTCCTCTATTCGGTATGGCTTATTTCCCGACCAGTGATGTGCAACCCACATGCAAATCTTTATGGATAATTAAAGCTTCCGATCACAACCCGCACTGTCCCCTCTTACACATAAACGGGAAGCTTGCCGTATCCAGTGTCCTCTGGACCGTCTTTCACTGACAGCAGAACTCTGGCATAAATCGGATTCAGCCCTTTATCTTCTCCTTGATCTCCGCAGTTATCCAAAGATCTGCCTGGTTCCTTATTATATCTGAAATATGTTGGTCCTTCCCAACCTTATTCCCAGAACTGCTCTTCCTGAAGTCGGACTTAAAATTTAAGAATGTTAATAATCCTAGAGCGACACAGACTGATCCTCGTATTACACAGTGCTGTTTAGACTTTTGATATCCCCCTCCCAATGATAGTAAACGAGTGCCGGTCACTCAGAGGAGATTCCAGGAATTCCTTCACGATACATAGTGCACGGAGGAAAGTTTGTATCTCGAAAAGAGATTTGAAAAGGCATACGCATCTGGCTGTTATCCTTCTCTCGTCATTACCAGAAGGCCGCTGAAAGAAGACTAGACACTCACGGGATGGTGAACAGCGCCTTCCTCCGCACAGGCTTTTCGAACGATTTTCAGTTGTATATATCGACCTGGAGAAATACACTCTTTTGGTGCAGTAGTTGTGCAGCGACTGAAGGAAGCAAACGAGGTTATGACAAGCAGGTCTACAAGCCCAAATTTAGAACATCCTTTAGATAACAATTCCGACTTGTCAGGGTTAGCGATTACTAGAACGATCTGCTTTCTGAGATCGCTGATTGCTTTCCTACGGATCGACGTACAACGTTAACAGGCCACTTGATTTTGAAAACATCGTTTTGTTGGTAAATTTGCTTTCCAATTCGTATTATTAGTAACCCGCAGAAGTCGCGTCACAAACTGTATTCAACTACTGACGTCCAGCTGGTTAACGAAAAAGTCGAACAAACTAGATCCGGGTAATTTGAACTTTTAATCTAGAATCGGCGTAAAAATCACTGGAAGGCCCTGCATATATTTGTCGGCTTTTAAGTTGCTCGTACCAACACACCTATCAAAGTGGATTCAAGAACTGCGTTAATTGTAGGAAATCAGATTTCATCACCAACGTACAACGCACACACGCACGGGTGCGATCGTCCCTTAAAGGTCGCAAGCTCGTGTACATGTACTAAAATGCACCAGGAGGATGAAATCGTTATAATGCCTACGTTCCTTTGCAAGGGCAGAGGGCCCAGGCATGCATTACATGGTCCTTGACAGAGTTTTTCTGAGCGTCCAGGGCGTTTACTAAAGGATCGTGCGCATTGCTCGGGACGAATAAAAGTGAATTACTACTTCATTCATTGCTGTTTGCAGAATTCCGACCGCGAGGAGTTGCAAGCTGACTACTTAGCACGAGCTGCTCGGCTAGTCACTCCTTTAGTTGACCTGCTGTCTCAAAAAATGTCTACCATCCGGCTCAATCAAAGTCAGCGATAACCCTGCTGATACGCTTAGCGTCTCCCCGAAAAATCCAGTCCAGTACCAACTCCGGTAACCTGTACTCATTCAAAGTGAATCCTGTCAAATGTGCTTATACCAACGCCCAAAGTCTGCCCAACAAATTCGGCGAAATCCGTGCGCCTTGCCTCGCGAATGGCTTATTTATTGTCGGAATTATTGAATCATGGCTCACACTAAACCACCTCGAACCTGAGCTTGATAGAACAGACATGCTACTCTTTAGGAATGATAGATCAACGGGCAGAGGAGGCGGTTTTGCCCTTTATTTTCGCAACTCCCTCCTAGCTACCCCCCTGTCTCACCCAATACTAACTACTATTCCTGAATCTGTCTGGTGCGCCACTGCACTACCCACCTCTGACAGAATGTTAGCTGGCGTAATATATCGGCCTTCCTGCCCTTGCTCTGAGCTCCACGAGGTAATCCTATCTGGACTCAACTGTTTCTTCTCCCTAAGATACTCATATCCTAATAACGGCAGACTTTAACCTGCCAAAAGATGACATCCAATCCCATTCATACAAAGGCCCCGATAATGCAATGCTTGCAACATTTCGAGCCTCAATTGCAGCTGCTTGCCTTACAGAACATGTGACCGATCATACAAGATGACGCGAGGGCCACGTTCCTTCCCGTCTAGACTACATCTTCACTAATGAGGATCTAATGGTAGATAACTTAACAGTGAACGCCCAGCCTGACTTAAGCGATCACGTCACAATAACCTTTGATTTAATCTGTAGTGCTGAGCTTACTGCCAAAGCAAACGTTCCAGCAGGGAACTTCCAAAGAATTAGGGTGGATGCACTCAACGCGTACCTAGCTAATGCTTCGTGGAATCAGTTTAACTCGTTATTGCCTGCTGGGGGAAATGTGTGATTATTTTACTAATACCATTAGCGGAGCCATAGATTGCTCCACACCATTCTACTCTACAACCAGCCGGAAACTGCAACATCAATTGTGGTCCCGAAAGTTACGAATCATCCACGCTAAACGTCTAGCATGGGCTCGGTTCAGGATATCAGGGGATCTACATGATCATCATCAGTATGTATGGGGCCACTACTCTTCCCTATCTTCATCAACGATCTGCCATCCGAAGTGTCGTCTCTAGTGCTAGTGTTTGCCGATGATATAAAAATCTGGCGTATTGTGCGAAACAGCTCTGATGCAAGAACCCTGCATGCCGATATTAGTGCGCTTTACAAATGGTCTAAACTAGACTCCATTGAATTCAATACTAACAACTGCATATCAGACACAAGCACAATTTCCCTTACTGCATCGGCGGAGTACCGCCCCAAGTCACGGACAGAGAAAAATAGATTGGCACCGTTGTGACACACAACCTCTCGAGTTCTCTCAATACTGAGGCGCTTCTGAAACGCATGTTTGGAAAATTCGAGCGATTATGTTTCAACAACCTGTACAACAACTTTATTCGTCCTCATCTCCAGCAAGGGACCCTTGTTTGGCTTCCTCACTTATAAAAGGACAAACTAATTTTCAAAACGGTTCAGAGGTGCGCCACGAAAGCAGTTCGTGGATTGAGTACAAAACCTTAGATTGAGCAGTTTCACGAGCTAAATCCCTTCTCCCTGGAATACCACAGACACAGAGTTGGCCTAAGATTGGCGTTCATGATTCTGAGGACCCTCAACCATCCATGTAGAACCCTGCTCACTTTTGTGGATACTAGCTCACTCAGAGGGCATTCCTTGAAACTAAAATGTCAGTACAGTAAACTTGAGGTATCTTCGCGGTTCAGGTCTGTAAAGCCTGGAACTCTCTGCCAGAACATATCGTGAATGCCACGACAGTGGCTGCGTTCAAAATTCGTCTGGACTGCTACTCTAACACTTATTCCGTGCCTCAACATACTCTTCTGCATACAGCCACGTGGGTAGGTTCGTCTGTTGAATAACTCTACCACTACCTATCAGTCTTGTCTATCATTGTTGAGGTCCGTTGTGATGTGAAAAAAGCTTACGACAATTATCATGTAGTTAAACAGTCACTGGGGGTTGCGATTATTTTTCTTTCATTCTCCATCCTCTCATTATTCTTGCCCACACAGGTTACTCGATAACCAAAACGGGCTCGACATCGAAAGACGGGATCTGAAATATCCGTCATTCCCGCTTCAAGTGGGACAGTCGCAGCCCTGGGTGCTGTTCTCTGGCATTCAGGTGTAGATATTCTGGACGCTCGATTGGCAACAGCCATTTTATCCTGTGCAAACTGAACTTGAACTCATACCTGACTATGTATATTCACCCAGCTATAGAATTGCGGGTTTAATAACAGTAGGCGTGCATTTATCCATGTATTCTCCATTTTAGTCCTCTGATGCAATCAAGAAAAGTTGCGACGTGTAACTATTCCTCTAGTATAGAGATTCTTCGCCTAGAAAAACGGAACCATCAAAAGCCGTGGCTTTCTACTTCCGCCCATCACCCACTGAACCCATTACTCTTTGGAAACACCAAATTTAGACAAGATCACTAAGAAATCACTTCGCAGTTTCTGAAGAAAAAAAACACAAACTTACAAGAACGAATCCTATTCGAGTGTATCAGGGTATAGTCCATGGTTCTGGCAATTGCCAGATTGATGTAGTTAACATAGAGTCAGTTAGTACTCGTTACAGTGTACCTGACCTCACGTGCCTTATCTATCTTACTACGCCCATGTGCCCCAACCATGTAACTACAGTCAACATCAGAGCAGAGGAGCAAGCAGAAACTGCCCACAAAACAAACAAAAAAGACAGCAGAACTATATTGCTATAAAACACAACTGGCTGCAAAAGTCTAATCAATCACTTCAGGTGTTTGAATAATTGGGACGCAACACACTTATCAGTGCATTCAAGAAGATCAATAAATTCTTCTTCGCAAGATTCATTCGTTTTCGACTGTCTACCATCACACGCCTCGTACTTCTCCAAGAACGATCGACAATTTGAAGATTGTTTACATTCTTCCCTGAGTACAGTCTGATTAACAGAATAAACTAAATTAAAAAGCGTGCCTGAGGGTCCACAAGTTCCTCCGACATAATCACGTCTGAGCACGAAAGCTAGCAGTAGACTGATTTCTTCGGTTATCGTGGCTTTAAAAAAATCGACCACATATTGCGCTATTTTACCTCGGTATCTAATGCAGGAAAAAAACTCACCGAAATGTTTGGTACGAGGCGTGTGTTTTTGTTTTAATCGACCGATAAACGAAAACGACGTAAACGAGTGTTACTTTCGA
>LUCH01002056.1:0-19784 GCA_013368495.1 Paragonimus heterotremus
TAATCAGAATTATGAAATAGGAAATAGTGTAGAAAACGTTACAATAGTAAGAAGGAGTATATCACCCACGTATCGATGATACTCACTGAACTGGTTGATGATAGATTGAAACGTGGTGCATTCACGCTTCCCCTCATATATATTGAGCAGGTAATGTCCTAGCATGGACTTTGTTGCTGCGGTATCTGTCTGTAGATACAACACACCGTTGAATAGAAGATGTACGTCGAAAGTGCATCGTCACAGAACCTCCTTCAATCTCAGTTTTGTTACGTTAACGTCGAATCCAGTCTCAAATGCGTGGTCACAGATAAAATTAGAAGTTTCCAGCGATGGTGAGTTAGTGACTAACAATACAACGTCCAATGAGCATACTTTCTGTGAATTCGTATCAACATCCTGTATGCACTCGACGTATACCGTGTAGACTGAGTGCAGCAGCTGCCTTTCGATTGGGTTCGAGTGGCTAACCCACCCACTTTGCCGTTGCCTGGTAAGATGAATTAACTATAACAAATATTGGACGAACTGGCACATAAGGTTTGTGGATTTTGAGTAGGCCTTAGAGAAGAGGTATTGTGGAACCCTGTGGCTGTAGTTGCTCATAGGTCGTAATGGTTAGCAATTTTCTGTTCTTTTTTCAATGACTTGATAAATTCAGTAGAATCAGTTTTGTCCCTTTCGTTGGCGACTTTACGAAACTTGTTTTGGTCTACGAGAATACCACTCATTTTCTCATTGTACTCGCTTTTGTCTATGATGTCAATTCCAACTCTTTCATCCAGTCTGCTGAGGAAATTATCCCGATTTTTGTTAAGGCTTCTTCAATGAACCCTTGTGTTCCTCACTCAGTTGCTCCTTCAGTCTCACTGTACGTTCACGGCATACTTGACAACGGTTAACAAGTGTGACTTTAAATAAATGGAAATCATTTGACGAGTGTGTGGTTAACTCTCGCGTTTGTCTAAAAAGATTCTCAAGTTGCACCTCAGATTCTAGGCTTTCCTTTTTACTTCGTGCCAACAAAACTTGGAACACAGTTATAGCGCTTTGACTGTAGTAAGGAGAATAATCAAAACATGTTTTCCTGTATGCTTATTGTCATTATCTCAGTCAGCATAGTTGGATAGCTGATTATTATCCGGTTGAAATGTGTCTTGTCTATGCTATTCGCTTCGATCTGTACAGCAGTTATCTGTTTACCCTGAAAATGGCTTCGGTTTCGGTGGTCTGGTTCGTTAGCTTCAATAAACCTTAAACGAGTGGATTGGCGCTCTCTTTCAAGAGATTTAACTGTATCGTCCATTTAACATTTGGTGATTGAAGATGAACATTTTTCAAAGTTTGTAACGGACACTACTCATATTTGAATAATCGTCCTTAGCACTATTTTACCCGAGGTTTTTGACACTGAGAATGGCTGGAAGCTAAAACATGCATATCTTCAGATTACTGCTTCGTACATGCGGAGTCTGAAACGACAAAACTAATACACACAGAACACATCAACCATCCTTATTCACTTATCGCCCACAAAATTCAAATATTTCTCCCAGTTTGTCTTTCATGTGCTTACAGCAATCTGCTGATCACAAAACGTGATATTTTGGCTGACTTTCAAAACCGTTACAGATCAGCTTGAATGAAGTTGACCGTGAAACACGTAGTCTGAAATATATCATTTATGCAGACAAGTTTGTTCGTTTGACGCCTTGTAGCATATTACATATGTCAGTCGTACAGATGCCTAATGGTTAAAATGTAGGAGAGATGACGAATCAATCCATCCGATGTCAGTCTAACATCTCCCGGCATTTTTACATAGCGTGTTCGATTACTCGAGTTTTCATTCCCAAACGAATAGATATTTACCTATTTGGTTTATGCATTGTGTTTGCTCAGAAGATGCAACAAACTGCGACAGAACAGGTAATGATATCCCGTCCGGTATTGCATCCAGGCAAGTTGCTCAAAC
The DNA here is from genome assembly GCA_013368495.1 of Paragonimus heterotremus. Taxonomy (NCBI): domain Eukaryota; kingdom Metazoa; phylum Platyhelminthes; class Trematoda; order Plagiorchiida; family Troglotrematidae; genus Paragonimus; species Paragonimus heterotremus. The sequence continues at coordinate 1,976 of LUCH01002056.1, forward strand.
TGGGACATTTCTGTAAGTCTTATTTACATGTGACAGCTTTATCGGTTAGATTTTTTGGCTACACCACCTGTTGCAAGACCTGTTTCCATCTATCTAGAATAATACCACCTGAGTAATCTTCCAAATTTCTAAAATCTGGACTGGTACACGATGCTTATTCAGCATCCGATATCTTACCATCGCAATCCACTACAGTGTCATCAGTTACTGATTTCAGTTAGGGTTTGACACACATGTTCGAAAAGCCAAACCGCAATCTCCTCAACTATTCTGGCACAGTGAAGATTAACTTAAACTGTTACGCTCACCACTTGTCAGCTATTATTTACTGCATGTTGTATTGTGCTTCAAGAGCCGTGGACAGGTTCATTTTTATTTACCACACAACTCTTGTTTACTTTCATGCTTTTATTCTTGCAGGAACTTACTTTATCAATAGACTCTGCGGAAAGTAGAGTAACCTGCGTTGATCCATTTTTGTAAACCATCCAGACCAGCGGCGGACATGTAAAATACCTCATTTTTCAAAGACTCCAACTCCCACTGAACCAGTTAACCTCAAAACTGCCAAAAATGTGAGTCCATCTATTTAACGCTTAATCGCGAAATGCTAACCTGCTTCATACTAAAGGGAACCAGTATTAGGCGTGTTTGAATGTAAACCGTAAAACCCACAACGATTATTACGCATTCATTTGACTCTGTCTCCAAACCCACGATAGGCAAGGAAAACAAAGTTCTCTGTGTACTCTCACCGATTAATATTATGCCGGATAGCACGAATTGTTTGTAAAAATACATGCATTCATCCAGCTTGGTGAGACATATGATATCGGAACAGTATTTCCGTAAAAGGGAGACATACACAACCGGTAATACTTCCCATTACATCCCCTCTTTTTTTACAAAACATTGGAACATTCCTCGTGGTATACGAAGTTGAATGTCTTTGAATGTCGTATGGAAGAAAAATGGGTGTAGGACTGGAGGCAAACATCAAGATGATCACAACATACAAAATATGTGCTGCGAAACAAAAGAGAATAAGACAAACTGCCATGCAAAGAAGAAGAAAGAAATGATTGTAATGTTCGTATCAACCATTAAATAAAACCGGTTCTTTTCAGAGTTATATTCTCACTTGTTTTCTGGAAAGTTACTTTTCCTTTTGAGAGGCACCGTGGAATCGAAAGAAATTAGGATGAGGAGGGGTCGAACTGGGGCATACTAAATAGAAGAAGAATCGTAGACAGTTGCAAAAAAAGAGTGAGAAATTTAATCATTTATAAGGTACATAAAAGAAGAAGAATCACAGGGTTTGCAAAAGGGACGTTGCTTTGTCCAAAATGCTGAATGATATGGTGAGCAAGCAAGGCCAAAGTGTAGTATGTATTCCTTATGTGTTTGCTTGTGCGTTTGGGTGCGTGTGCATTTGCAAGTATGTGGGAGCTTTAGAACACTCTGCCAATGTCCAGATTATAAAAAGTGAGCGTTGTTAGAACAACAGGAACGCTGAGAGTGCTCATTTACATTAGTCAAGTGTAAGTAGGACAGTCTGCGTCCCTCCAGTTTGGAACCGTTGGGTCGTAGGCGTCTAGTTTTGTGAAACTTCAAAACTGCTTGTTTCCACTGTTTGAATTTAGACGAGCAGTGTTACTGTTTTCAACTGTCTAGTGTTTACGACTTTGAGAATCGTGTGTTAATTCATAAAGTCAAGTATAGGGGAAATAGAAGAACCTAAACGGAAAAGAAAAACGAGATGTTGAATTGATCCAAAGATAGTTCTGATGCAGCAACAATCCGAAGTATCATTCATTATAGCCTTGTTGCATATCGAAGAGTTAACCATAAAGATATTTTTAATACTCTTGGGTGTACTGACCATGATATAGATGAAGATGGATCTTTTTTGGAAGACTTTGAAAAGGAGATGATAAGTTAGGTTCCGTTTCCAAAACGTTGACGAAAATTCATCAAGAATTGTTCATAAGAGTGGTCAAAATGTTGTATTCAAAGATTTGGTTGGCGATTGTGGTGATCATACAGCATCAGGTTTGGTCTGAGCCGTTTCCTCTGGACAGGATGCGCACACGTAGCATGGGGCATGAAAACAGGTGTTAATGCTCCCTGCAAAATTGCACCGGTGGATAGTGAATTCGTACTGCCGTGACAAGCTCGATATTTTCGTGAGCCAGCAAATTCAAGTCCCCTAACTATCTTTTGTTGTTCTTGTGATAGTCCGTTAACGTACACGTTCGTTTCCTGGTGCGCAGGACGTGCCAGATATCGATCTGCTGAGTGCGGTCTTGGAGCACATGGCCGAAGGCGCACGCAGGCTATGTCCCGAACCGTACCGGTTGGGGGGCCGGCCTCACCTGAGCAGCTCGATTCGCTGTACAAGCGCGATCGGGTACGCCCAGAGCGTAAAGTCGCACTTAGACGTTTACCAGTCGATTCAGCGTTCTCCGCAGAACTGTGTCCTGCTTGGTTATTCTGTTCGTTCGTCAGCATAATCGACATTGGCCTGGATTGTTCAACCTTCTTCTTGGTCATTAGGGCACCACCGGCAACTGGTGTTCTAGGGACAAGCACAGAACTTGACCTCAGGTTGGTTCTCAGCGGCGGCCGTGTCATAACTGTTTGTCTAAGTTCTTTGCTAGTTTGTACTGTGGCACCCATAAGATCAGAACTCAAGGACTGTTTGTGCACTGATGATGCGCGGGAACATGAACCATTTGAACAGTCCTTGATTGGTTGTGAATTTGATCGTCTATTATTCAATGTCCTGGTATTAGGAAATAATGTCTGCCGTTGGGTCGACTTCACTGAATCCGTATATTCCGATTTATGTGTGACAACTCGGTTTGGTGTTTGCTGCTGTCGAAAAAAAAGAGGCGGAAATAGGTCAATAAGGTAGCGAATCCTATGTGACATAACAGTAACGGAAACCTAGACGTTATAACAGCTACCATGCATGAATAGAAATCGGTGAATCATACAGCGATAATGTTTGCCAGGCATCGCTTACATATTTCACTCACTGAGAATAAATCTACCGTTTTTTAATCTGGAACCGCGTGAAAAGAAGATAACTGCTTTTAACTAACGTAAAATTTGTGGTAATAGAGAACGCTTCAAACTAATTCATAAGTATCACATGTACTACACATTACGGCTCACATCAGTGCCAATGGGTTGGCTTGAAGACTCAGTGTCTTGAAGTGAATTAACTGGTTGGTTCCACGTATTGTTTTGGACATGCAGCTACAAACAAACTAAGTGGGCAAGTGCATGACAGGACATAAAGCAGCTACTTTGTAAAAGAATACACATTTCAGTTGAAAAGTTAAGAAAACGGAGTTACCCTATCTTGACCTTTTTAGCAGCTAGTTCGACTGAAAGGCTCTGTCCCTAATTATGTACTTTTTGCCACGTATGATAGAGTGCATTGCCACAAAGCATCGTTAAGATGATTCACCGGGAAATAGAATCAAAATACATCACTTCAGTCACAAACAGTCGTGACCACGATGAGCATGATTGACAATGGTTGACTAATCACCACGGCCGACGTAAACTTGACCTATTTTTCGCTGCTATTTTTGGAAGAATGCTTTGGCGATTTCACTCGTATCTCTGTATCAGTTTCTGTCAAAGTCAGATGTTAGACGTAACTGCACAATTGCAGGACAACACAAGAAAGTTGAAGATAAGCTGATCAGAAATAGTGTTTTCAGTCTCAGACTAAAAAGTAATCGCAAAACCTATTTGGTTATTCAAGCGTTAATTCAAGTGTTATTCAAGGTATAATGATCAATACGATAAAGACTATTGTCAAGACAAGTAGATGAAAATGTTTGAGACAATTCACAGTGGACTACCTCAAAAGGTGCGTACAGAACTTGACTCGTCCAAGTGTGATTTTTCATCCATATGTATATCTTGTAATCTCAAAGAAAAATCTCATTTGTGTGGCTTAATCGTAGCTGTTGCCTCCAAGCCACAGTTGCCAGACCGTTTGTCGTATGACTCTCCCTGTTTGTTCCAGTTTGTCTATTTCAGCCAGCTGCACAGCAGAGACAACTGACCTCAAATACACACCCGAGCTCACATTGAACCAAACCTACTTGATAAGCCAGACTGCGGTACATGTTCCAGTTCGACATTACCCTACCGCATGAAAAAAATAGGAGGCTTCTGTCCTCGTGACGATCAGTACAACAGAGCCACAAGAACAAAATCAAAAGCCAAGGCTTTCAAAAGCTGTGATGACACAGACCTTTAAAATTTCCCAAAGATGAAGGCTGATGAGTTGAATTCATTTTCCCTGTTGACAACAGAACATCAGCCCTACGGAGCTGAGTCCAGTGTCTTAAGAATTCTCAGTGTTTTCTAGCAGATACCAATACAGTTGATTATGGGATTCCAGGGTTAAGAGTAGGTGAGAAAAGAACATGCAATCGAAAACCACACAAAGTTTACTTATTTTCTCCAAGAACAACAACTGTGGCAGACTGTAAACAGCTAGGTGGCAGGTGGCAGGAGCTATAAAAGCGACTGTGCTTTAGTAAAATCAGATCAAAGTATTAGGAATTATCCGGAGTTATTTACATTTCTGGACATAATATGGGCTAATACTGCGCCTAAACAGATCATAACAGACACGAACTAAACACGGTAAGCGTATGGCTCTTGTTCTCGATTCGCAGAATCGAGATAGTGGTGAAAGCTGACCTACCATAGGCGTCCGCACTGAAGACATCGAATACACTCATCAACTTCGCGAACAGATCTGTTTTCTTTCTTTTCGTTTGATCAAGGACTTGTGTCACGGAACACGTTTACCATCTGGCTAGTGTCGAACCCTGACCTGCGGACTCCACGTTTCTGTAACATAGGAGGTAAATTCAGTCGACCGCACGTGCTAACATTGCGCTGCCGAGCAGCCATCGTGAGGGCAAAAAGAGAAGCTGTATCACGTGACTTACGCGTGTACACGGACTGATCACAAAGACCAAAATAACAACGGCACCGCGACAGCAGCGCTAACGTTAGCAGCGAGCATGATACCCGTCTTACTCGTCCATGCGAGCTGCAGTAAATGGAGAACACTGCTCCGCTGAATTTACCTGCAGAAAAAGCAGTCTGTAATGAATCGGTTAAATGATATGGTTGATCTGTATGGTATACACCTTACATCAACAAAGTGTAAAGTATTGTTACAAGAGTGGGTGGTATCTTCGTGTAAGCCTATAATATTGCTGACGAGGTATTCACGAGGGTGGTGAAAGTACTTTCATTCGGCAAACTTCATCATATGTTGCGTAGCCAAGACGTTCATTTGTCGATTGAGGGCATGGTTCACAATATCTGTGCCTGCTCAATTTTGTTGTATGGATCAGAAACATGGCCCACTCGTGTACAAGATGCAAATAGACTCTCGGTATTCAAACAGCTTTGCATCCGCTATTTATCCAACTTCAAACTGGCCGACTGTGTATGCAATGTGATAGTCCTTCGGCACGTATTTGTAGACACCCGCGGCTTATAACAGTTTTAGTGAAAATGCACAGACTTCGCTGGTTGCATCACGTAATCCGTATATCGACAGAGCGTCTACTACATCACACAATGTTCCGTGTGACCACTGATGTTTGGAAGACGCCGCAAGGTGACCAGATGATGACGTGATTAAAGGCTATGGTGACCCTGCCCGTTTTTTCAATGAGCAAGATTGTTGGGTGCCAGTAACCCGGTTGATGAGTTCATGCCCACCCGCACGGCTAGTTAGAATCACTTTGACATGATATTGTGCCACAGTCAGTCACCAACCAGTGTCTATAGACTTGTCAACTCACAGAAAAAAAATTTTCTGAGCTCGTTCCTAATTGTTACTTTCATATCGTGAGGTCAATACAGGCAAACTAGGTTGACGCCTACAACAAAGAATGAGTAAACATAATTCTACTTGTTTACTGTCTTTTTCTTCCTTTCGTTCGCCATACAATTTTACCTATTCAGTGTTCCGAAACTTCGGCTGCAGTTCTCAGGAGCAACACAAGTTCCAGTCGTATCACCTAACGTTCTAAATTACTGACTGATGGACTGACTGGTCAATCTTACTGACTGACAAGTCTAAGGGCAATTGTATTAACTGTCATGTAGCGTGCAACCTGACTTACCACTTTGAACAAAATTCGGAAATAACAGTACACCGTTCCGTTGTGAAAGACTTTTAAAAGCTGGGACTCAGACAACCAATTGAATATTCAACCAGTGTAACGCTGACATTTGTCAACCGACAGTTACCTGTCGACAGATACTCGGATAAACAGTAATCACCGAAACAGCTACTGCATCTGGATGAGCAACCACAAATGTAGCCCATGTCTTCCAATCATAATAGATTGTTGTTGATGGCTCTGATAATTTTTTCTTGACAGATGGCGATCTCGACAGAATAGTTGCGTTCACCTCCGTTATGTGATCATGGATCACACACTGATGCATCTGAACACGACAGTTCGGTACTCATTTGAAAAAGCCTTGTGCAAAATAGATGGTATTTCAAAATCAGTCAAACGCAGTAATATTTATAGCCAGTTGACTAAGACAATAGATTGACTGCAAAACGAATATTACGGCATAGTCCGACAGAACACTCTATGCAAGGAGGTGTGTTCCGCAGGCTACCGTCTGAAAAATGAAATAAGGAATATCACTTTTCTATACCTCTACAAGTGTTGAATACATAGCGGAGTTAAACATTCCCTACTGTCTGTTATCTTACCATGGTAACAGTACGTCAGTTCAGCTAGACAAACAGAAAAAGCAGCTTCAAGATAACCACATATTACATCTTAAAAGAACGATGGTCCATATTGTCACAGTCGTAGTACGTTGCCCTCAGACTTTTGACGCGAAACCCATTTTTATCCGTGTGACCATTATTGAGTGCACATTGTGTCGTCTGATTCATGTTATAGTTACAGTTTCCGCTCGCATCTGATTTTACCGCATACATCTCTAATATCATGAGTATGTGATATTCATCCATTTGGTTAGAACAGGGCAACTCACAGAAGTTAGGTAACCTCTTGTTTTGAGATCAGCTTGCAAAGCGCAAGCGTCCTATCAACTTTCACCCAAATATCCTTAGTTCTAGTCCAGCCAAAGCCCAAACTTTTCACGAATGGGCCCCATATGATTCAGCAGATCTACATAAATACCATTGGCATTATAAGTTTGATACAATTTGGTGGTGCCGGTGGATTCCAGCTTGAGACCTTTGAGAAATCTTGCTTGGGTGACCAGTCTAGTAGATCATTTGGTAGGTTCCATATGACACGGGAAATTGGGCGGATGACTGAGACCAAATTTGAAAGTTCCGAACCACCAGTGTGACTTCGTAATTTAAGTGGTAGAGCAGTTGCCTTGCTTAGCATGATGTTTCTGTCGTCGGTCCGAAATCAACCGAAAACCAGGTTTTTCGCCCGTTGGTCTTCTCCAAATTATCGTATCTACCGCGCTACTTATAAGTAACATATTTTTGTATGTATATAACCGCCAAATTAATCAAGGCCACATTCAAACTATAATGGCCACGGCTGAGTATGATGGAATTTTTGAAACTGTGCATTTGGTTCTACATACTTGTTTCAATATGCCACCTTAACTATCGGGATGAATGAAGCGAAGGCGCAGTTCAGTTTTATAGAATAACCGGAAGAGGGTATCCCTTTGTGAGAAAAACAGCGTTGTAGAAGTGGCAACTTGGCAGAACAGAGGCCGGAAAAATCAGTGACCGCTACTTGTCACATTTAAATGGCACGGTGCTCTTAGGGAATATCGTATTTTGCAGCAGAACAACATTTCACATGGGCAGGTTCTGTTCACAACAGTCACAGGACAACCATGAGATAAATCCAAGGAAAATTGGGTTAATACTACCTAGTTAAAAGTATAATGATAGGTCTTAAGCTCTAACATTGGGAACAATCAAGTGAAACAAGTCTATACAATTAAAAGCAACAATATTTTTCGTCGACATACACCATTCGTGAGTGATAAGCTTCATGTTCTGCGGAATAGCTCGATGTGGAACCATCCGCTCTAGATTTTTAAAGTTTCGAACATGATTATCCGAAGTAGAGACACACTCAAATCCAACAAGAGAGGCTAAACCTGAAGCTGCATGGACTTGTCTTGAAGATAAGTGATTTATGTTTTGCTTGACACCTGCACATTCTTAAATCTCATTGCACTCCATCAAAGGTGTTGAAATCTGGTTTTAAAATCAAGACGTGCCTACATAGGTTTTGTCATCTAACTGCATCAGAAATTTATTTCATTCCATGCAGTATTAGTGAAATAGTGTGTGAAAAAAGAGGAATTGCATACTTCCGATTACGAGGTTCGGGTTATTATCAAACATTTTCATTCATCTTCAGGCTTTAGCTATCCAGTTGAATGTGTAAACAAACAAGACAAGTTTCCCGCATTTGTCCATGTCCTCATGTATGCATACGAAAGGGATACATTCAGGTTTTTATAGTCTATGTTGTTTAAGTCAAAGAGAGTTCTGACTTGGTACATTGAGTCCTTCACAATAAGCTCTCTTAGGCCTATGCTGTATGACCAATTTCCTTCTTGTGGAAACACTTCAGATTTGATTACAAGCAGAAGAGTATTGAAAGGGTAACATATGTTTCGCGATCAGAGGTTCTGGAGCGCTCGCCCATTCTTTCTGTTGGAACAAATAAATCTGTGGTCAAGGATTGTCATCCGTTAATCATAGCTGTTGGATTCAGCTGTAGAGTTGATGTATCCTGAATTACAACACTGATGATAATGTTGCACACAAATAATATACGCTTAAGAACATACATTCTCCCTCCTCAATCCGCCAGGCAAATTAGAATCTGCCCAAGTGTTAGTGTCTTTTACAAACTGACACTCATACCCCTTGCTTCACTGTCAATTTGGAATATTGGCAACCTCCCGTAATGCATATTTTATAAGATAAAGAACAAACTCACAAATCAACTTAATGGATCTGTCATCTGTCCGTACCACGCGAAAGAAATTCATTCAACCAATTATTCAGACCAAAAGCAATTAATTACGAGTAGCGTAATGATGTATTTGGATTTTCAGGACAGGTTTACGTATATCCATAACACAATAATGTCGTGGAAATATCGGCAGGACGCAATACAGCTTGTTATAAAGTTAACAGTCTGCGTGAAAAGGAAAAATTTGAACCTCGTAAAGTTTGCCTGACGGCGGAGACCACTTCTAATTCATCTGACACACTTCTTTATGAGGTGACAAATTATAACTCGCTTATCTACGTATCTGTTCGTAGGCTTTGAGACGTGTTGTATTGTGAAGCATTCAGTGGGTTTTAATTCAACTAGTATTTGACTTACTGTACAAACATCGTACAAACAATGAGACTTACTGCTTTGGGAACTTGATAGAACTTTGAAGCAATAATGTTTGGCTCGGCCACTTTTCTCTCAACCGTCATCAACTGTAATTTTGTGAGTTTGGTCAAGCTCTCCCCAAAACCTCCGCCATCCGAATTGTTCACATTAGAATTGATTGATGCTTTGTTTACTGCTTTGTTGGACCATTCATTAACGGATAAAGATGCAGTACCAGCTGACTCTGATGTTGTGCGCGTGGAGTGAACGCCAAGGTGCCAGGTTCGATTCGGACTCTCAAGCAGTTGACGCGTCGTTAGGTTGTTGGCCGACATTTTGCATTGCAACGCTTGTTTGCGCTTGTTAGAATTGATTCTCATTCGATAAGCACTATCCGCCACTGTCGTGGTCGGCTGGGCCAGTTGAAGGGAATTCGACTGAGATGTCTCAACCGGCTGACTGTCTTGTTTGGCGCACTGTACCAAACCGTTGTACGTGAGATCCTGCACAGTTTGGGTTGCAGTGGTTTGTGGCGGAGTCAGTGGTCTGGTTTCAAATCCCTTTGCCAATAAATACACAGTTCTTTTTTTGCGGGGAACTGGTGTGGGCTTGTTTATTTGAGAATCTGGAGACAGCTCAATTTGACTGTCCGATTCTTTCGGCATCAAAGTGTTTTGGTTATCTGCGGTGGTTTTGCCTGTCATTTGTTGAGAGCTTTTGGGTTGCACCCTAAAGGTCTTTGGACTTCCGAGGCTGATTTTATTTCTTCTTGGCACAGTCAGCAGAGTATGGTGTCCGTTGGCAGTTTTCGGAGAAAATTGGTTGACAGACAATCTCAGAAATGATATGGACCTATGAGACTCTGTTGTGTGGAACGTCGAATGGGTTACTGGCCCTTCAGTTGGATTCAAAGTACATAAATCCGTGTTTGATTGATATGACGAAACACACCCATCAGTTGCTGGGACTTGGTCTGTGAACAACCGTGTACAAAGAGTTGAACCTCTCCGACAAGTCCCCGTGGAATTTGGGGGTGGAACAGTGTTCAAATTACCTACCACTTGTGATGAACCATCGAGAACATAATTGCTGTGGCCGGGTTTATGGTGGACGTCGAGAAGGGATGGCTCTGGCGGACGACTCTGTGTGATCTGCTGTTCTCGACGTTTTGCCAGGAGATTTTGTATCAGCTCTTGAATTTTTGCTCTGGGATTGTGTTGTAGACAGGAAGACGTGGAGGTACGGTTCAGTTTTTGTTTGACACAATCCAAGAGACTGCTGGATTCGGAGTGTTCCTTTAAGGGCAGTGACTGTTGGCCATTCTCGCCTGTGCGACTACCAACCTGTGGTTCATCCGAATCCGTAGCTTTGATTAACTTCTGGTCAGCACCTATAACGGGTCTATCCACTCGGGCGCAGTTAGTGACATTGGTTTCAGATTCTCCGTCTATCTTCACGGGATCACAGAGTGGGGTTTGATCTGACAAATGATATATAAACACTGATTGTACATTGGGTAAATGGTTTACAGATTAGAGCCAAGTATGGCCGTGACTTATTGCAAACATCACGTAAACTATCAAAACTCTTCGTGTCTCCAAGCTCATTGCACACCTTATCTGTTAGCGCGTTTATGCTACCCGGAACAACTTAAGGCACCGGTAGTCTACGATCAAATTTCAGACAGTATGTGGCAATGTATTCAGAAGACATTGGAAATCTCATGGGCCTGTGGTGTGTCGCTAAAGGGGATGAAGTATTTGGTATTGATGCGAAATGCAAATGTAGATACCGTCAACACCCTTCATTCCAAATGGATAGACACCACCTTCATATCGTATTTCCCTATCGCCATCCCATCATATATCAGTATGACAGCACAATCAGCTGTGTGGGAAACTCCTCACTGTGCAATTTTGACCGATAGGGTGGGTCGAGCAACTGTGCCCCATGCACACACAACGCATATCCTACCGTGATATCGCGAATGGGATTGTAATATTTAACGGATGCTCCGGTGCACCAGTCCCCCTTTCATCCTGGTCGGCAAACGGTAGCGGATCGCTGGTCAGCCGGGCTATTCATCAAGCCCTACGAGATACGGGATCAGCCAGCATAAATAAAGGATTGTCCGGGATAACGATTCAGGTGTGACCGTTGAAGAACCATCTCGTTCGGAACGATTTGTTAATATATTTGCCGCTTTCTAAGATCTATTTTGAATAATTTCTGTATTGGTAAACGATTCATCAGAGTTCACACCAGAAAACAGAAAACAGCCATAAGCTATGGGGATTCTGTGGAGTAGGAATCCCCATGCTTTACTTAATGTAAAGTTCAACTACACTTGCGAAAGAACAATTTTGCAGAAAGGAAAACACGAGGCAGAGATTGACGTGACTCCTAAGTAGCATGGTACAATTATAGATGTATTCCGTTGTTCAACTAAATATTGTGTTGTTTGGAATTTGATTCAGTTTCAGTTGACCATAATGTTCATTCTGGGTAATATCTGTCCTGGTAAACATGAAAATCTCAAGTTGTGTAAATATCTAAAATCCTGATATCTCTTTTAGAAATTCTGGCTGATGAAGGTAGACGAGCGTAAAGACTGTGAGTTATGTTTTAGTTCTTCAAATCATGGTGGAGTTGATCGGCTGAATGTATCTATCGTTTCGAAAGTGAAATCACTCTGGTGGATATTGTCAGCTATAGTAATTACTGGTGTTTTCGATGAAGCAACTAGCACCCATAACCAATATGCGTTTAACACTGTTACGGTTCTTCACTGTTGTCAGCAACAGGTGTGTGTGTGTGTATGATGGCAGTGAAACAGCCACCGGCAGTATTCACGAGTTCAATGTGGTTTGCTTTAATATTATACTCCGGAATGTGCCAAACGAACAACGAATTCACAGTCAGATAATCAGTGTTCGAAGTAACTTATACCAGTGTTAGATTTTTTTTATCGAGGGTGTTGAAAAACAGTAGAAGCCTACAGTAATATCAGGTGTCTTCTTTTCAGTTGAGTTTCCATGTTGACCTTCATGGAATAACCTTTTTGTCTCAATTTTCCACATGCTGGTTGCCTTAGAACTTATTACAAAATTAAGTCCTTCAGTTGTGATTTAAGGAAGCCATTACTTATCAACTTGCTAAAACATGAGACAAGCGAATTTCATAAAACACCACCTCCGGTACCATGCGTTACTCGAGCTGACGGTCTGGATCGAAACACCGCGCACAGTACACTGACAGCTATTAAAACACTTTAGCCAAAGTGGGGGTATTCACAACTATCTGTAGCTAATGGAAGTTATTTGTTGTCTAAAGAGACAAAAGAATGAAAAGTGATCTAAGGTCTATTGTTGAAGCTTGTGGATAGTTCAGTGTTTAACCGAAATCTTTCTAATATGTTAAAATAATCAACATAATAGAATACAACTGACTTGCTTAAGAAACATTGGTGGAGCTTACTTAAAACATTAAGACATTCTTCTATGATTCGTAAACGAGTTGGTACAATATTTTGTTTTCGAAGCAGGTTCACGGTATATGAAGTGTTGCAAATCAGACTTGCAGTTAATAAAGACAGTGCGACGGTTTCGTCCTTAGTATAATAAAATACTTTCATTCGAAGGCCTTACAGAAAATACTGTGGTTATTCTAGGGCTCCAGACTCTCTGTTAGCGGTTTCTGCTTGTAAATATCTCGTGTTAGAACGGAACATTGTTGGTATAAAGTCTTGCCAATCATACTCATTTCCCGCTTAATAAAAGAGGCTAAATGATATCTATCCGTTCGTCTTAATTCATCTGATGCTTAATGCAATTTCAACTTATACACACGAATGAAATCTTCACAACAGCAAGGTTTCACGCTTTAAAAGCGTGCTGTACAAACTGCATTCATATTTAATCTAAAAAAACGGATTTACTTTCTACCATTTACTATAGATACGGTCATTGGTAGTCCGACTTGTTTTTTTATCGTATATTTTGTGAGTACTTGAAAAACAGCAACTTTTTCTTGGAAGAAATACCATGTTTTCTACAGAGTCCTAGACGTTAACCAGTAGAATTCTACTTGTTGACCTTAACAAGGAAACTTCCGGGGACGGTACAATAGTGTGCTTTGACTTACTGACCTTTTGTGTAATAGACCGAATCAATGGTGCAGTTGGTTGGCTGTTGCTTTATCACCTGTCGGCCAGAGTCACACAGGAACGCATGAACACAAATGCCTGTGAAATGAGTACATTTTACAGTTCTATACACTGTACGTTGTTGGGATACTCTTTGCGCGCACGGTGCAAGTAAGGTGAAGTTTATTTTCTATATTCATCAACTATGAAAGAATATTCGAAACAGTGTGATATCAATCAGTACGTCAGTTGTTCGTTATGAGTTACAATGTTCTAAACTGGCAGTGGCCAATATTGTAAACGTCTGCCATCGGATTGATGCTAAAGTTCTTGAAGATCCAAATAGAACTGGTTCACAGAGTTTCTCGTCACTCATACCTTTTGTGACTCAGTGACAAGTTTTGCTGAGTGTTGGAATTTTTATTGGTTCATCAACAGCCTACCGGTTACTTTCATCTTGGTCGTTTATAACAACTGAGAAAAACTTTGATGACTATTATACTTAAGAATTCGAATACCGTTTACTAATTCGTTTCAGGTGAATATTACTGTTTAATCGTGTCTACGTTCGGCAGCAAAAAACTGGTAGACGAATAGTTTATTTCTTCTAGCAGAAAGTCGCATTCCGTAATAGATGGAATTTATGACTATCGTAAAGGGCACTTATGAACTGTCAGTTAAAAATCTTAGTTTGCTTGAGATGTACCTGAAGAGAACCGTTTTTTACTTGATAATAATCGTAGTACTAATGAGTAGTGTGGCAGCTTGATGATTTTAGATGAAACCCAACTGTGAAAAGTCCGGGCTTCGGCTGGATTCGAACCATCGACAGAAACACCATGCCTCTACGCGGCAAGCGCTCTACCAGCCGAGCTACGAAGCCACGTCAGGAGCTCAGAAATTTCACATTTGGACTCGGTTACCCACCCGTCCCACTGTCTCCTATGGAATCCACCAAATGATCCAGGGGATCGACTGCCCCGATAGGATTTCACGAACACTTCACGAACGTTCTTCGAATACAATAACATATTCGAAACGAGTTTTTGCCCCGTCGAAACTAACATCTTGTTTGTGTTCTTAAAACGTCTTTTGATAAATAATCACACCACATACTGTCAAGGTATTGCTGGATAAGTTAAGAAACTGTTAGTATTACTTTACTGCATAGGTGTTGTCTGAGGTTACTATGCTTTCTCAGCAGGACAAGATGAATACTGTTCAAGGTCGATAATGAGCAAACAAAGAAAACATCTATGGTAGGAAGGTGGCTAGTAGTTATGCACTGACATAATGGCCAGTTAGAAAGTACGAGCTGTAAGGGAGAACATAGGTATTTACAACTGTGATAAGCAATACGGCTGCTATAATTCCCAAATGCGGTTACTGATCACCGCGGACGTTGATCAGTCGACCCATTTACATTACATCCTAATTAATGATACCGAACTTTATTCCGAGGTATGAAAGTTAGTCAACACCATCCCCAACAGACAGATGACGTGTAATTCAAGCCTTATCGAATTTCGCGGACGACGAACAAACAAAATAGAGCATATCTGGTCCATTTTGTGGACACAAGAGTGGGTTTCATGGTTTGACGCCTTTGTACAACTAACAAATGACGCGCAGTTCGAGTAATTTATCTAAGGTCATTGTGTAGACACAAGACCATGTGATTATCAAACATCCAACTTGTGTTACTATGCCATGTTGCCAGGTGACCGGGCAACTTGATAGTGTCTATGAATCTCACAACAAACCCTTGACAACGCAGTTTGTGTACAATGTTCACAATGTTTCGAGTGTAAAAGACATTGCGTCTGGAACTGAAAGTTTTCTTTTTAGACAAACTGAATCCCCGAATTATATTTACATCTTAAATAATTGTACGAATTTCTTTCCCAGATTAGTCCCTGGTGTCAGAAAGATCGCGCAATCTTGAGAGGCAGGTGTAGTATTTCTGATTTCGGTTGAAGCCAAGATCCTTTTCAGCAAAATAAAATTAAGACTATAGGTTATACAATACCTGCTCATTCGGATCCCAATATCTTGACTTTCTAAGAAATACTTTTCATATAATCGGCTCAGCCACGTCAGTAAAAGAGAGTCGAATTGCCAGTAAAATAAACGTATATCGATTAAAATCGATGGACCATATAAACAAATAATGTCACTGGGTAGAGTCTGGAGGAGAATAACTGATAGAGCTTACGAAATGTCAAGATTGATGGACAGAAGATTGTTTTGTAGGCTATGCTGGCGATAATATGTTACCGGCTGGTCATTTTTACGTAACGCGGATGAGGCACAGCATTGTTCAACGTTCGGAATTTCCTCTGCAACATTTGAATGAGAATCGATTCGACAAGGTTATTTTGACTGCCTTCATAGCTAATGAAATTAATTTTCTGTTTTCTGGTTTGCGTACATACTGGGCTACAACCAAATCGGCAGTGGCGTAATAAACTGGATGCAGGGCTATGACACTCACCAGTGATTCATGTACTACTTTAATCACAGCGAACTGTCTGGCTAACGTGAAGAGGCATTTGTGTAAGACGAAAGCCAGAATAGTTCTACTTCATTGCTCTGGTTGGAGATCGTAAGCCATCCATTTTTTAATGGATTTCCACACCCAGTTGCACGCATAGGATGAAATCAACGTGTGGTTAGAAATAATGTAAAGGGAAAGCGTTTATTTTATCTAGAAGATTTAATGATTGCGTCTCTTCATTGTTTATGGATTCACAAAATTGGATGATTGGGCTTTGTACTCAAAAGACCAACTAAGTTCTGTCCCGCACAGTACTTCGGAGTGATGCCGAGGCCAACAAGTTTGAGGTGTACGTTGAATGTATTATGACTTAGAATGGAGAATTGGGAATGGTGACACGTAGTAAACGCCTGTAGATCACGATCCTCTCCTAAACTGAGACATCAGTGACCGACAAATTTTGTAGATGAGGACGTTAGGAGTGATAACAATTAGTCGGATTCAGTAATCTGATTCTCGACGTCTCACTAGTGAAATTCTTGTGACGTAAAAGCATTTAATGAACTGAGGTTATGAATACAACATAGATGCTGCTTGGTTTTCAAGTGTAGATCGATCTTTTGGTTGCAGTGTGCAGACATTTTGATGTTGAACGTCCAGTTTTAGGCCGGGGTTTTCGTTAACAATGTTCAGTCCACTTGGTATTCAAACTGTTTCAACTGATGACGGCGGTGACGACGGTGTTGAAACATAGTTGAAGCATGACTCTATGAAATACTGTTGTTTGCATTCGAGCTGAAGCAAAGGTTTTGCGCTTTCTGTGAATGTTAATATTATGCCGGTTAATGAATCACATTATCAAGCTAAAAGACAGAGTCTGCTAGAATTTGCGCACTAAAGTCTGATTGTGAAGGGAGTCGCGCCGATTTTCAAGTGTTGTTTCAGAACCGTTTCTGCTGCGTGCCTTTTGGAACAACCACCTGGACTCGGACCATGCTGTTGTGCGTGCCTGTTTTGTTCTATCATTTGCCCAGAGTACATACGCTTGTAAATGCAAGGTACTCAACTGGCATTCGAGGGATGAGAGTGTAAAGAACGCTTACCAGAAGGCGTTGGTGAACAAGTTGCCCAGCTCGAATCAGATGAAGGATCCTAATGAACACTGGGAACAAATCGCCGAAGCCATGAAAGCATGCTGTGAACAGGCATGTTCCGACGGTGCCGTTCATTTGCGACAGAACTAGAGTTTCGTCACGTCGATAAACCTCATGAACAAGCGTCGATCGATCCCACCTGGTTCTGAATATGATGATGACCGCCGAGAACTTAAACGCAAGCTGACTAAAAGTTTGCACAAAGACCGTGAGCACTACTTGGTCGAACAATCGCATGAGATGGAAAAAGCCTTTTTATCTGAGAATAACAGAGGGCTTTTTTCCCTGATCCGTGGTTGTACTAGCCGACGAGTCGGTGTAAGTGAGACCGTATGTGAAAAAGATGGTTCACTTATTACCAGTCAATCGCGCCGACTTGACAGGTCAGCTGAACATTTTGAAGAGCAGTTCAGCTGATCCAAACCAGATTATGTGGACGATGGGACCCAATTGGTCAGTTACTGCATTCCAGACGGTCCTCCGTCGGAAGCAGACGTGGTCCTGGAGCTCAGGTTATTGAAGCGTAATAAGGCTCCTGGTCCAGACTTCCTCTCTCATTCTCTTTTCAAGGATGGTGGCGAGAGGT
>LUCH01002056.1:20024-62845 GCA_013368495.1 Paragonimus heterotremus
CATATTTTTATCTTGCGACGGATCTTGGGACATCGGCACTGTTACAGACAGCGGACAGTCGTGATCTTTTAGAACCTAAAGGCTGCTTTCGACTCAGGTGCTCGTAACGCTATCTGGAGCTGTCTCCTTCGCAAAGGGGTGCCAGAGAAATACGTGAATCTGTCAAGATCACTGCATGTTCACTCTGCAAGCAGGGTGAGAGTTTATGGACAACTGTCTCTGGCGTTCAACACTTCTAGTGGTGTTCGTCAGGAGTGTCCGATTTCTCTCTTCTTGTTCAAGATTGTCATGGACGACATTCTGGAGGGTGCGCTTCGGGAATCCAGTGGGCTCGGTGTTGAGCCTCTTCCTGGCGCTAGATTGACCGATTTGGAGTACGCGGATGACATTGTTCTACTTAACCCCTCTGCTGAAAACATGCAGAACATGCTGAACAAGGTGTGACCCGGCTGGTTTGTATGGAATGCGCTTCACACTTTCAAAGTGCAAAGTGCTGCTTCAAACCTGGGGCGTTTCCACTCCTACTTTCTTTATTGCAGTCAATTCGCTCGAAACTGTGAACAGTTTCACATACTTGGGTAGCACTATCTCGTCAGCCTGTACTGTTGCTGATGAGATATCAGCGAGGATAGCAAAAACACGAGTTGTCTTTGCCAAACTGCGTCATCTGTGGTTTCCAGAAAACGTTAGGTTGTCGCTAAAAGGAATAGTATATAATGCTTTTGTATGTTCTGTTTTGCTCTATGGTTCGAAAACGTGACCTGTTCACAAAGAAGATATCGACAGACTTGCTGTGTTTGATCATCGTTGTCTCCCCCATCGCGTGAGCAACACGACTGTTCGCTTGCACGTATTCCGGAAAGCTCGGGATACGCGACCAATTGGTCAGCTAATTACGCTGCACAGTCTGCGGTGGTTGGATCACATACTCTGTATACCAGCTGATCGTTTATTATACCAGGCATTATGTACTGAGACCACCGACAGTTGGGTGAAACCCCATGGTGGTCAACCAACAACGTGGTCACGAAATATGAAGACTCTGACTGCTCCATTGAGCAAAGTGAGTAGGTATCGCCTGCCTGGATGTGGTCCTCGTGATCACTCAAGTCACTAGTTGAAGACACTGTTCGAGATAACGGTGTGTCGCAGTCAATGGCGTACCTGTATCCATACCATTTCTAGTTCCTCCACCTAGTCTTCTTTTGATAATTTCCAACCTTCTTAGTAACGTTTTCTCTTAGGATATTCCACGTCACTATTGAGGTGATTGGCTGCCCAAGCCACCGTACCTTTTAGTCAGATTCATGGCTGTGATGATGATGGTGATGATTCGACGACTGTGTCAAGTTACGAATGCGTTTTTAGTGTGAAAGTCCTTTGCGGTTTCGACCTGGTAGTAAGTACACTTTTGTTGGTTCTCCATAAGTACTTGTTAAAGTGCAGGTAAATTTGCTCTGGCACTGATCGTTTATCACATAGTTGTAGTAAGCACATTCTAAATTTAGTCACACTGAGATAAGCTCTTTAGAGATTAAGTTTTATTTAGTAATTTCTATTTCTTAACGCTCTAACCATAGTCCGCCAGCGGTTTGCATGGCCCTGAAGCATGAGGTGCATATGCTGTTCTCTTTTTGTTCACATACATATGTGATGACCTTCAAATCCAAACCCAGCCTGGTCATTCATAATTCAACTGCCTAGTACACGCACTAACACTGTTACTGCTGTTAAAAACAGCTTTCAAACTAGGGATAATCTATGTAATGTCTCTAATGTTTAACAACCTTTCAAACAAGCCAAAAGTTTTAATTCTTCTTTGCGTGATTAAGCCAGTCAAGTGGTTAGTACTGAGAAGCATCTTGCCACGGTATTGCTACTTTCAGCCATTTCGAGTAAGTAGACCTGTTTTAGGATTTATCAGTGATCAATTTGTGTAGAAGTTCTCAGTGCCTTGAAAGACAAGCCGATCAAAATGCCAGTCACTCAAGTCACTCGTTGTTTGGACTAATGCCTTTAGCAAGCAAATCACTTCGTTAAGCACAAGTCAAATCTGTTAATTAGTAAACAAAAGCAAAAGATCTCCAAACTGGGTGGAAGGTGTGGTAGCATTTCCGAGGAAAGGTACCGATCGAGTTTTGTTGACACCAGCATTTGGTGCAGTGATGACCCGTTGGATGAGTTAACTGACCTGGGTAACGTCAGCCAGTTTGGCTGTAAAACCACTAGTGACCTTAGAGGCACTGATGCGCGCAAATGATTTCGATCGAAAACTACCATTCCAAGACGCTATGAATTTAGATACTATCGGTATGAATGCGGGTCTAATGCCCCAGTTAGATGATTTTCATTTCGTTATTGTACAAAATGTTTCATAGGGGGAAGCAACCACTAGTGTACAAGCTGTATGCCGGTCTACACCGTTGCCATGGGTGAGTTCTATGGGGTATGATTGTTTTTCTCACAATATCGACTGGTCATACTGAAGATCTCCATTGAAGACAAATACATTATGCTTGTGCATGTGTATAATCAGTGTGCAGTTTGTCCCAGAATTCGGAATTGGAAATTTTACTCACATACATATTGATTCATGTTGAGTAGTAAGAACCAGTTCGATTTGACTGGTTGGTAGTTTGAATGACTTGCTAGCTTCGACATTGAAAAATTTGCATAGCCGTTACGTTCCCATCCTATGGGAAGTGAATAAACACTATTAATGAAGTATAGCTTATTGTCAAGTTGAAAATTGATTAAAAAAAAGTCACTTCACTGGATATGATCTAATGGATTATAACATGAATAAAGTATTTTTTGATGTGCAGTCGGATGTAAAAAGAACAATGTCATTACAGTATACGTTCAATACTGAATTAGATGGTGGGATGTCATTGAGAAGTAGTTCTGTGCAAGCATACGCATACCTTTAAAGTGATGTTACTTACACATAAAATTGAAAATGGTAGTCTAATGAAGATATCTTGTTGATATTCTCGGTTAACTTAACCTATGATAATACTTACGAGTGTGTGGTTGTACATGCGCCAGTGGAACGACAAAATGCATTAATGTGTGTATCGTCAGTTATGTGCTTAAACGATTTGTGAAAAACCGAATTTGTATTAGAGTCAAACATCACTAGGCCCTTGTAACGAGAAGGTCACATGTTAAATGCCACCGATGTCTTCATTATAGTCGGTCACAGAAACACATAAAGAACCGCCGACCTTTCTGATAGCAGTGGCAAGCGAACAGTAGAAACCGGATACTATACCCGTAAGAAGAAATTGCGTCCATACTAGAGCTACCATTATAATCCTAAGAAATCGTAGACGCAATGACTTATTCTCCCTCCCTCTTCTCATCATCTTTCTAATGTGAACCATTAGCAGACACCCGCTTCGAACATCCACATTGGCCTGTAGGTGCGATATTTTGAAAATTGTTCATTGGTAGTTGTTTCATCTTGCTCTGTTGAATAAACTTGAACAGATTTCAATCCAGTTAATTACTTGTTTGCATGGTGTTGACATTATGATGTTGAAGATTTGAATTGAGATAGGTGTTGTTAGATCTTGGGTCCCATTCCTTCTCCTTCGTTTGTTCCCTGTTCACGATTTGTTTCTTTGCTTCATAGCTGTATGACATTTGAGCACCAAGTTGAGTGACTGTCCTACTGCTATCGTGATGATGATGATGATGATGTTGAAGATGAAGATAGTGATAATAGTTGTGGTGATGGACGATATATATAAACCTGTTAGTCTCGGATAGTGTGAGTGTAGAGAACTAGCAAAGTACTCCTTTATAAGTAACGTTTTACAATTGACAATCGTAATTTGTCAGATGGTAGTTTTGCTTATCAAATCAATGACAACAATTTCATGGTTTGTGATATAGCATTAGCTTCACATGTCGCCTAACAAAGCCCTAATTAACAAATCACATACACAATATGCAGACGCGCAATCGTTGAATATTTAACTCGCCTCGAAAGCGAGTCATATAGATCCTAAAATGCAGAGATAGACCTAATTTTCACTCAGACCAGACAAAAAAACCGTTCACCCGGCGACTGTGTGTCGTTTTCCAAGTGTACACAACAATTGGTGTGCATAAACCGATAATGATTAAATTAATCAATACGGATGACGTTCTGAACCCGATCAGTTAACGTGTGAAAGCAATGACTGCGGAGTAAAAAGTAACCATCAACGTTTGCATGGTAGCCTATGCAGGCCTGTTCGGACAGAGCCAGTGTAAATAATCACATAACGATTTAAAGCCAACTCAAGCAACCTAATGCAAGGATGATGTTTGTTTATGCAGGCGCCTGTACGTAAGTACATGCTTATTTGATAAGCCCAGGTGGTACAGATTCTTTACACTTATATTCAGTGAATAGGTCAAGTACACTGCATGTCACCTGATCGTCCACATCAACGGATATTGTATACTGAGCCCGCTGACAGTCATACAACAACGAGGTGATTGTATATCATTGGGTAAAGCTCGTTGAGGGTCGCCGTGATCGCACAAATAACTGAATAAGAACGCTAACGCAGATGTTAATGTATCGCAATCAATCGCATGTATACATTCGTGTCCTGCCTGCTTATTTCACTCCTACCTGTTTTAACAATTTCAGTTCGTTCTGACGAACTTACCTTCTACTAGATTACTATATCTCATCTTCTTTGTGAATGATGTTCACATCCACAACACATTCGGGTGAGACGCATAGCTTTTATGGGAAAATTTGCATGCTATCTGATTGCTTAGCCTCTCCATTCGCATTTTACACAATTTTCATAAGAAACAGAATGGGTCAGAAGACTGAAGCAGGCAACCAGTCAACCGTTCAATTGGGCTGATAGAATGTAGCATCGCTTAGTTGATCGAAGGTTCCGTAAAACATAAAACTGAACAAATTTGTTGAATAACTCCTTGATATCTTTTGATAAACACAAAAAACTAATTGTTTGACGTTGAAGTCATACACCCACTTGTCTAATTAATGAAATTTCCTTTAACCGTGTTGTATGGCTACATTAAATGCAACCTCCACCATTCAACCCATAGGTGTGCCGTGTATATTGAAGGAGATAATGATGAACGAAGCCAGTACTTAAAGGGGTTATCGCTTAGGTATTATGAATAATAATATCATTATCATACTCCACAATACATCAATGGTTTACACTGAAGCTTAACTGTTATACAACCATGAGAGAAAATCGGCAAACACTGTGCAGGAAGGGAGGAAGGAAAAGAAGGGAAGAGACTTGACTGCTAAAAATAACTACGTCTGTATTCAGTCATTCAATCTCGAAGTGTTTACAATCTGCAAACAAATCATCGAACTAAAAATGAAAGTAAGATATCATTAGCAAGACAGCTGCCCCGTGTCGTTAAGTACATCCAGATCACAGACAAGTCGGCCAAACATTGACAACATTCACATAGCTGAGCTCAATTAGCCACCATTCCACTTCGATTAATTTACCGATTTGTTTGTCAAACGCGTTACTGACGATAAAAATGTGATTAGTATATGGTTTTCATACCCAAAGGTAGGTGTGTCGAAATTCTTGTTTGTCGTTTCCACCGCTGATTTTCGGAACTTATTTGGAAAAGTATGTGAACTACTAAGAAATTCGTGACTTATTTCGTTTTTTCGAATTGTGTGTAACTTCAAATTGTTTCATTAGATTGGCGTTTTCCAACACTTTTTTAAAAGGTCTTCTTTACTATCTGATAGGAATGACAGACTGGAAAAAATAAACTACCCGTCAGATTGGTCAACCTTCGGCGTATGAGACGGCTAATCCAGGGTGAATTCTTTAGTAGAAAACTGATTTGGATTTCAGTACTTCCGATTAGTTTAAAAAGCCACAAGAAATTACTGGCGGTCAAGGTACCGGTCATGCGACCGTTTTTGAAAATTGCTGATTTGAACTTTTGGTGTCACGTACCCTCTACGCCAGAAACGTCCCAGGATTAGCACTGATAAACATAAGGCGACCGTTGTTGTGGTAGCAATGACGCACCGCTCGGGAGTTACCTGCAAAATGTTCTACAAACTACTAGACCTCGCTGATTCAGCCCTCAACCTAATTATGTCCAGACATCTTGCTGTAGGCAAGAATACTGTTTAACTGGTCCCCCGTATCTTGCCCCATGATGATGACTTGTGCTAAATTACCATCGTATTGGAATTCACTAACAAAAATCAAGCGAGATAACCTGATTCATTACTGGCAATGACACCTGAGTATGAAGTTATCACCTCTTATTCAAGTAGTGCTGAATGTTCAAAGTTAGATTTCTACCATCAAAGAAATTCGCGAGTTAAACATATGCCGGGAAAGTGACTATTGCACTATTGTATTTCAAAAAGAAAATATCGTTATGCTTAGTGTGAAAGAATGTCAAACTGTGGCGTCTACCTAGTTCACTGAAATATGAGTGTCGTAAGTTATCTCGTCGTTCGATGGGGCTGCCCATGACAGCATTGCATTGCCAATTAAATAAGAAGATTAGAACAGGTAAGAAACATATTTCAGACTATTTTGATCTATAAAAAACAATCGTAGGTCTGTTCCGACATCTGTGCAGTAAGGGGCAGCCCGATTTCCAGGAAATAAAACGAAAAGTTAACTGATCACTTTAATTTGCCTTTCGCATTTAACGGCTTTGGTTGCCGGGTTCATAACGTTACGACCTATTCGGACAATACCGGTAAAACCTTGAAGTTATAGCGTTTGCTCTGTTAGAGTTATACACTCGGCAGACTTGGAATAGGTAATTTGATCACAATCCCACTTAATGGGAATGTTGGTCGTCCTTGGTTTAATTTGTGAAGGCTTGTCGGCTCTGTCAAATGTAGTCTATTGAATTGTTGCTGCTGTTCGAAATGAATCAGACATCCAGCGCGATGCAATCTTTTCTTTCCAAATCCCTATCCTCTATTCTATTTTTCCCGGGTACAGCAACTAAATTCTTATTGGTTGTCTACAGTATTGATTAAATAAACTGTGTCTCAGTTCGTCGTCCTTTTATACTTACAGCTATCACAGAAGTTTCATTCTCTACGAAAAATAGCACCGATATCTTACTCACTTTTTAGCTGGGGTCTACTGCCTAATTAACAAGACCTGTATCCAAGTTAAGCCAAAATACTTTACCGAAATTTATTTTTAAGTAATTGCAGTCATAAGTAGAAATTTTGGTGAGTTCACGGATAAGAATCCCTAATTCTGGGCCATCGAATGTAGTTAATCAAACAGTTATCATATCTCCTCTCGACGGAATCCGGTAATTAGAACATTACGCAACACCTGGGTCAACAGTTCGGCTGACTCAACGCCACCGGGCTCATTCGCTGGCTTAGGATTGGGAATGATCTCTTGTATGAGGATTAACTGCAAAACAGGCGGAGATCTTTCAAATGATAAACACCAGTACTACTGAAACGTAGTGAACTCACGGTTGACAGTCAGGTCCATTATTAGATACCACATAAGCAGTGTGATGATAATAACGCATGACCTACTTCACTTTCCCACAAGAGGGGTTCACTTGCTCCAACAAGATCACTTCGACTCTTGGACAGCGCGTCGTTCGTTCGACTGGCAGTCCGCATGCTGAGAGGATATATGCAGTCAACGCCAACTATTGAGTCGTTCCAGTGGAATACGTACGAATAACTATAGAGACTACGGGATACACGTGGGATGAAATGTGTACAGAGTGCCTTGAAATGCTAGACCTAATTCGAAGGGAATAAGAAACTGTTACCGGTCCCAAATCAAATGGGAATTTCGTGTTTTTCCGCGCTGTTTTGTAAATTGCGCTACTTTCGAATGAAAGACTTTACGTGGAGTCTTCCCATCATAAACATTAATACATCAGTGGTTCTCACTGAACATTAACTGTCATACAACCAGGAGGAAAAAAAGCAAGCACTAGCTAAGAATTAAAAAAATAGGGAACGGGACAGATGAGGACGTAACTACTGAAAAACGCTACGTCTAATTAGAAACATTTTAGATCAAGTTACCCACAACTTGTGAACCAATTGCCGGGCTGTGAGTGAAAACGAAAGTAAGCCGTTATTACGGCATTATTACGGACTCTACTGCCCCGAGTCATGAAGTTCACTTACAGTACATACTACTTGGCCAAACAACAAAAATGCTCACGCCAATGAACCTCCTACCTGCTGAAAGACTGAGTAATCTCAATTATGCTGACGATAAGGTGTTGCTGTTTGACAACGTTCGGGTGGCACAAGCAACGCTAAACGCAATTTCATGTTCTGCTAAGTACTTCGGAATGCGCTTTGCAGCCTCGAAATGCAAAGTGCTTCTGCAACATTGCTGTCATTACGTAGGTTTAATGTTAGGTAATGAATTCATGGAGGTTGTTGACCGGTTTGCGTACCAGAGAAGCTGCATCAACGGCGACGGCGGAGTTGTGGGGAATGAACTAGAAATGCGTATTTCTAAGCCTAGGACGGTTTTCCTAGTCTGGGACATCCCTGGAGACAGAGTGGTATCTCTCTGAGTCTTAAGGGTCGCGTATATCAGACAATAGTGAAGGCTGTATTCCTTTACAACAGCGAAGCTCGGCAGCATAGGGTATAAGACGTGAACCGTCTTCAGGTATTTGGCCACCGATATCTGCGTTCGACCGCTCGCATCGACTGGCACCAGCGACTAAATAACTAGGAGGTTAGAAAGCGGATATCTAGTAGTGATTGTTAAACGGACACTTCTGGTCACTTCTTAGATTTTCAGCGACCTAAATTATGAGGTTATAAACTAAGGATACCGACTAGTCGCCTGCCACATCGTGCACTCTTTGTCGACGATGCGGTCGATTGGCACAAGGTGCCAGGTGAACGGATCAGTACTCGGCACAGGGAGATAAAATCGGCCACCAAGGGGTTGGCCTCTGTAGATCAGATTCACCTCCAGGGCTGGGGTCTTCGCGGCTTACAGAGGCGGTGGCTTGAGACGTTAGATGAATTGGCGGCTAACCGAGCTCAGTGGCGTGAATGCTGTCGTCGTTTGACCGATTTTTCTGTGAAGTGGGTGCAACCAATGACGCGGAGCAGTAAAAGTTGTAAGGAATATGTCTTTCTGATGAAAACTTATCTTCAATTACAGCTTGGTTTTATGTTTGCAAGGTGTAGGCACATTGATGTTGGATGTTTGGATATAGATGTAGCTATTTTTAGTAGTTAAGTCCCTTTTCGTCCTCTACTTTTTCTTTCTATCTTTCTTCCTACAAATGGTCTAATTATTTTCCTTCACGGTTATGTGGCAGTTAAGCGTCAGTGCGAACCACTGTCTGCGATGATGGTGATGATGATGATCAGCCGCCATCTCACCCAAAAGTCTTCAGCCATCAACCCTGTGAATCGTGAGGCCACCTGTCCGGGAAACGAACTCAACCTAGTATGGCCAATCTCCTGGTGAACTATTGCACTTCTACTCGCCAGTTCCTCATCTGTGCACTTCGCGTCTTAAACTGATCGGCGGCAGCATTGATAGGGAGTGTCCGCCATTGCAGACGACTAGTTGACATCCTAGGCACATTACCTAGTCGTCCGACTTTGTGTAGACGTGAGGATTGCACGAAAGAACTCACCTGACAATCACCACCAAGTCTCCACTCCCTAACTTCTTCTTTGCTCACACGATGTTGTCACACTATGCGAACGATCAAACGCAGACATCAGCGACTAAATACTTCAAGACGGTTCGCGTCTTCTACCCCGACCACTCTTGTTTCGCAGTCATGATCTGACACGGTTTTCACTGTTGTCTTATCCACACGAACGTTTATCTCCAGAGATAAGCCTCTTTGTTGCCAGAAGTACCTCGGATTGGCCAATACCACTCTAGTCGTAGAGATCCAAGCCTCTGTTTCATTCCCTGTGTATCCGTCGCCTTTGACGCAGCCTCATGAACATGCGAACCGGTCAACAACTTCCATAACCTCATTATCTATCATTAGATCTACGTAGTCACAGCAGCCTTGAAGATGCAGGTTGTTAGGCACACCCCGAAGTTTTCAGCAGACCGCGAATCAGTTTACAGCATCTTTTGTACTGTTGGGAACTTTTCAAACAACAGTATTTGGCATCAATACTAAACAAGATACAGCTGTCTTCCACCATGTAGGAGGTCCACACCGACATCTCGTAAGCGCCGTTTACCATCCTCTGGTATTTCGTGTATGACAAAATAAAACAAAGATGATGAGAGTGTACGGTCTGGACGTACGCCGACCGTGGCGCCGAAGCTGTTGAACAGTTCACCATAAACCCTAACCTGAGCTGAGTAATAGAAATGAAGTGCCGTCATTATGTTCACATACTTGTTCGACACATCACTGTGTCTAGGATACCAAAGAAGTGTACCTCGATTCAGTGAATAGAACTTATCTTTATAGTGGAGAAATATAACATTTGTTGACCAGCGTCACCTGGCAGACAATGAAAATTTATGAGCACATCCTCATCCAGTGCTAAGTCCTGATCGTTTTTACTCAATTTCTGACTCCTTCCAAACTGCAGAAAGTCGACTAAGTATAATGGACGCCAGAACCCTAGTAGCGACTGTGGTCAAGTTAATCCCCATGTGGTTTCCGCGAGAGCACCGGACTCCTTTATTGAATATGAGAACTAGTATTTGTTGATCCATGCAGTGGAGGACGTTCTCCGTCATCCACACTACCTGAAATCATCTACAAATACATCCCAACCCTATTTAAAAAACAACAAGAGATCGTCCAGGCCAGCAGTACTATTGCATTTCAGAGCCAAAATGCACTTTCAGACGTCGTTTTTAATGGTAATCCTACATCTACCGACCAGAGTGATATGTCAAAAGTTTGTGGCTGTAACAGAGTAGGAGAAGAAAAAAGTTAAAGGGACCCTTAACGTGTTCCACCCAGCACTGTAACTTTTCGATCCACTGTGGGTGAGCTTGGCACCTGCCTGGCGGAAAGCTTAATTGACAAACGGTCACGATCGTTCCCTGAATCAAACGCAGTTTCTACTTCCGTTGCTTTCTCCATTAGCCAAGCGGCATGACTGACGATCAGGCTACACTCCAGCTTCCTACCAATATCCCTCCAAAACGTATTATATGAATTATCAGGAATAATGCTTCGTCTATCATCCAGCAACTTCGTGGATTTCTAGGAGATCCAATGTTTGTTTAACTGGTAATCGTCTAAAATCTAGCGATCAATAATGAGACGTGAGTACGCCTACACGAAAGTCCACTGAGGTGAAAGCTGAAGTTATGTGCATGTCGTGTTCAGCTTGCGCCGTCTGAACAATGTCAACTGTTTACGTTCACTTCTTCTCAACACAGAACATAACTGTACATAGTCCCGAGCAGTCTGGTCCACTTTTAGGGCGGTTTAAACCATCATGTAGATCCTGTCACCTACAGCAGTGTATGTCGTTTGGGTTATGCAATATTGTTCAGCAGATTAGCTGACATTTGTGATGATAGATGAGGCTGATTATTGGCTGAACAGACGCAGCCTCAGACCAGAAACAGTCAGCTGCGCCCAGCATACGATACGGCGGTCAAGCGATGGAGTGCACTAATTGGTGCGATCATACGTGACGACCAACACCACACAACCAATTAGCGTGCGCGAAATGGCCAGCACACTGAGCTAAACCACCAAATCAAAAATCTTTATTATGAACAAAGGGTAGATGACACATCGTCGAATGAGTTCAAACAGGTCGTCAGAAAATTAAAGTTGGCGCAGTGGGTTATCACTAAATCTGAGTGCTTATAATAAATACAACTCCGTCTTGTACTATAGTCTATTTTGATAACAGCCCAGTCTTGGTTCTGATTTCTACGCAGAAACACTTGGTGTGTTTTCCTTAGTTTCCAAACGTATATGCTGATGTTTGTCACGGGCTGTTGAACATACGATAAAGCTTTTCATTATATACGACTCATCCTTTATCAGTGAATTTTGTTACTAGGTGTTATCCTGCTTCCTCCGACGATGAGCATCCGTGAATGTCAGAGGGTCAGATAATGAACTGAGAAGGTCAGTGAAAGATATTATTGGTCTGATAAAGATTTTAAGCGGTTGTATGGGGTTCTAATGACCTCATACCAAAATGACGGCTTGTTGTTCGGTTAATCCATCACCACTGATGTATTGTTGTCTACGATGATGATGTTGAACTCGCCATGTACGCAATCCCGCTTCAGTTGTCTAAAATGTCGTATCCAACACGCGGCCTGTTTCAGCGTTGACACCCTACTGACCTACAATTCGAAGGCTAACGTGAACCATAAAAGCAACTATGTTTATTCGATCACAGCTCCACACAGCGTCCAACAAGGAACTCCAGACATAATCAGCGGTTCCAACTGTGTCAATAACGTTCATGAAGGTGTCACCAACATATTACCTTGCTCATTGTTTGGTATGGCTCACAGCCACAAACACTGCTGCAACAACTATTCATGTAATGTCACACAGTTTCCTGTGACGTATAAAGAGGAAGAAATATTTACTGTTACAGAGCATACTGAACACCATATTCTCCTTTGACAAAAACTAAACGATACACAGTCCTATACTGAGGATTTCCAAATTCAGGACTTGCATCTCTTCATCCAGCAAGCGAATTACAAGTTAAGGGCTTCTCTCACATCAATCTGTCTCAACTGATGACGCAACAATTAAAATCATTTCTATCGCGCTACTCGGTTTCTGATAAGTTCTAGGATTTTGTTACACAGTGTTCATGATTCACATATAAACCATACACTGCTACTCACTTGGAATGTTCATGTGTTTATAACCGTTGTTCATTTTCTGATAGTGAGTAACTTTTGCTCCAATACAGTCAGACATACACTTTAATCTTTAAGAAAATTCGTGGTACCTTTCCATTTATCTAAATCCCTTGTACATTAACCCACTCCTTATTCAAACATTCTTCTGTCCTGTCAACGTTTCACTGAACAGCAAATTGTCTATGAAGTTTGCACACCTGACATACAATA
The DNA here is from genome assembly GCA_013368495.1 of Paragonimus heterotremus. Classification (NCBI taxonomy): domain Eukaryota; kingdom Metazoa; phylum Platyhelminthes; class Trematoda; order Plagiorchiida; family Troglotrematidae; genus Paragonimus; species Paragonimus heterotremus. The sequence continues at coordinate 33,095 of LUCH01002056.1, forward strand.
CAAGCAAACCTGGCATTTATACTTACCTGAAACGCCACAATCACCTTTACACAATAATGCTGTCTATACTATTCCGAATCGGACGTATGGATGTTTCATGCCTGTTCAATCCTCGTAATATCAAACAGCTTATCATGACTGAATGCCAGAACAAAGCATACAGAAACCGATTTCAGCATTAATATGTTTCTGCTAATGAAGAAGGTGTTTGTAATGACTGTCTAATGTGGAGATGATGTGAACAAGAGAATTGCAAATTGTTCGCAACCCATTATCGTTTTGATGGGTAATGAAGTTTTATTGATCACTTTCAGATTTCTGGCACTTGTCCTCATCGTTCTAACCAACAATAAATTTTGTTACTATTGTTGCCATGATATCTGCTTTCGTTGCACTTTTCCATCGATCACGAGACTGTGTACGGACCCACTCATGTACATGTGGTCATTAATTTTAGAAACTGGTTTTGCACCGGTTACTGCGGTATGTATGAGTACACCACTAGAATAAACTTCAGCAGCTACTCAGAATCAGGTCATAACTGGAAACTGAACGGACGTTCTGCGAATCTGTTAATTGCTACCTTCCAGGTTATCACTGATAGCTTGTGATACGTTAGATACGTGAGAAAACCTTGACTGTTTTCAGGCTACCTAGAGGAAACCTATGGGACGTTTATGTGTATGTTAGTGATAAGTATATAAATAGTTGAGCCTAACAGCTCCAAACATGAGCAGTGAAAACGAATCGTGTTCTCATACGACCGAACGGAATTTTTAACTCTACCTGAGTCCGTACCAGCTGATTTTTGATGTCTCATGCCACAACATGACGCTTATGGTTGGTAGAGCATAACCGAAAGATAGCAGTATTTTGAAAGCCTCTGGGAAGAAATGATTCTTGCTACTAATCTCACCTACAAGCCGACTGTTAGCTCGGAATTGATCCTGTTTAGATTAGGCCGTGCGGTTATATTTGGATATTCTTGCACACACCTCGTTCCCATCTTTTCACATTCCGTCCACTGTTGGGGAACCTTAAATCTTTCATCTTCTAGACAGTATAGGTGTCCATATTGATATTTTTTATTAAGTGATTCTCACACTATTTCCACTTTGTTGGTGGCTGCCGTACTAATTTCTACTCAAAAAAATGATATACACAATTCGTCCAATTCACGCTTTGTGGGATATTGTATCCCTGAATTGGGGCAAACGGCTCATATAACTTTCGGTAGGCAAGTCAAGAGAGATCAAGAGGATTTAATGCAGTGTCATGATTGTCAACATTTGTTTCATATTTACTTCATAGTTTGTGAACATTACTTGAAAGAAGACAGCAAAAATGGATTGAAAACTGATGACTAGTTGAAAAGTTGATTAATTTCATCTTGAACGTCACTAACGTCTGATTGTAACCTTTACCTTTGGGTAGGTTTTCCATCCAGCCTCTTTCAGAAAGAAGCCCTAGACTGGAGTCCTGCTTTTCTCAGAGTTTGCGTTAACGTAACCTGAGTTTCGATGCCGGTTGTCATAATGATGTGCACTGCTAACAAGCTCTAATAAGAGCGAAACTCCAGTTTAGTACTTCTTTTTGAAGGAGGCTGACTATAAATTCTGTCTGAATGCGAAATCTACGATCAAATGCGAGTGATGTTCAAGTTGATAGATGGAAAACTGCCTGGTTGACGGTGCCTTACTTACGTTGAACCGTATGTTCCCTTTGTTGCCGCATGTTTCTTACAACTTATCCACGTCTTGAAAGTGAACTTTGGAAGACAGACTGCAAGCGTTTCGATTTCTAAGACTGCGCCTGTGGGTTTGTGATAGTTATTTATCGGTTCACTTAATTTTTTCTATCATAGATACTTTGCTACCCTGAAGTTTAATCAATACAATACGTTTTAGATGAATATTAAATTTGAACTGAGCAAAACATATATACGAGAGTTATGTGGTCATGAGTGATTAGTATAAGGTATACCCCTGCGCAATGTAATCGGCAGAAGCAGTCAGGTACGGTTGACAGGCACCGACTTGATAGTAAGAAGACACCGCTCTCACCTGAATGTCATTGCACCCTTGTTAACACTCAACAACCCAGACTAAATGTAATCGCTCACTTTCCTGCACCGATGGACTAAAGTACCTTTACTGAGCATTGCTCGGACAACCGGTCACCATTTCACTTCATTTAGCACAACCTTACCAATTTCGACATGCTAATCGTCAAAGACCAAAAGCTGGCGGCCGACTAAAAGATGGAAAGAATATGGGTCAATCACGAATTCACCAGAAAAATTCGGATGGAAGCGTACGCATGTGGTGCCACAGGGTTAAGCTGGCGAACGATCGTATAGACATATGCATCGTGCAAGGTGATCAGAATTCATTACATAAATGGCGTACTATCAAACCAACTGGGTGTATCGGCTTGAGTTTTTCAGATCACATTGTCAATGGTTTGAATTACAAGGACCTACTGCAAGGATGTTCACTGAGAGTAAGGTCGTTGCAGAGTGGTCGGGTACCGTAAAACTATAATGTTCTGACAGATGGATATATTCATGGACAAGAATTTAGGACACTGTATAATAAGAACACCTTTTTGGAAGAAATTTATATTGAATGCATTGCGTGTTTACTGTCCGACTGTGTAAGGTACTCGAGGTGTGGTACCCAATCAGGTAGGGCGTTACCGAACCAGTGACGATCGATTAATGGAGGAATGAGTGGTGTTTAGCAAACGCTTCCAAACTGGTCGATGACGAGAGGTGAGTGCACGTGAACTAACCGAAAATAGGCTGACGGAACGAGTTGTGTCATTCTTTGTCCTGTAAAAGTCGGCTATGATTGTTTAATATGTTTCTGAGCTTGCATGCGTACGTGCATTTTGGAAGTCATCCTGCCCATTTTTTTTCGAGCAGTGCATTGTTGCTAGTGCTGATGGAATTTTTTATGGAACCATTTTCCGGGACACGATCTTACTTATGACGTTCAAGACCACAGCTGCACATTCTGAAAAACCTTATGAACACTTGCCTTTCCCTAATGTTCCCTTGGAAATGTATCACTTTTGAGTAATTTAGAACGTAATATTTTGTAAGAATTTTTTTCAGGCGATATATACGATATATATATATGAAAGCTGAGTAAATGTGTGTCTCGAATGGCAGACTCACACAAAATGGGGACGTCAACCTCCCTCCGACTTTCGACTCGAAAGGTCTGAATACAATCGTATCCAGCCAGTGGCATTTAAAGGTATGCAATAATGAGATTAAGAAGTATCTAGTTGATACTGATGGTCCTACAGGCACATTATCTCAACCGTTAATGGTACAAAGATTGGGGTGATTAAACCATGTGTCAGAAACGCTAACATATCGTCTCCCATCCCCAGCTCTGTATGCTGATATCACAAGCTAATGGCGCAAGTTTTACAGCCTCGTCCAGTAGGTCACGGTACTGAAAACGTTCGTTTTAGTCGGTACGATTTAAGTTTGCCGCTGTTGACCTAGCCAAGGGTGGAGCGTTGTTTTCTTTCGACACAATATAGATATAATCCAAATATAATACCTAAATAATATGTGTGTTACATGCTAACTAATCAGCAGTTGAATCAAAAAATATCTACCAAACTCACTTTCAGCTTTAGTAGCCGGTGACTTTGACTTTGATAAGGTTTTTCTGATGCGATCGCCTTCATACGATGACACTAACGAGGATGTAGAAGACAAAGAAGCCAGCACTGCTATTTCAGCAGCCTCCTCTGGGGGTTTAATGTTTGTAGTGGCCACCGTACTGAACAACGGAGCGTTTGTGTTTGAAATAGGCTTAGTTTGATCCACTTCACACAAAGCTGACTGATTTGGGGATTCCTGATCCTTGTTTCCATGTGAAAATTCAGTTAGTGCATCCACATAGCATGTGGTTTTTTGTTGACCGGCAAGGCGCGTTGCCGAGGAGTGGTTGGCGTTTCCTAAATCAAGATCTTCCAAAATTGCAAAATCACTACGGCCGGCTTCACTGTGAGCCTGAGGTTGCCCATGTGAACGATTTGCACTGTGTGATTTGTAGACGGTTTGAAGCTGAGTGTGCGAGTTTGCAGATTTCAAAGTGATTGGCCGTCCACGCATTGTCTTGGGACATTTGTCTGGAGAGCTTTCTAGAGAAGGCTTCGGAATTGTTGGTCTTAGTGTGTGCAGATACTGAACTTCTTGAAACAGCCTTGTATCTTTTTGTTCATTCAAATTCTCCTTGGTGTCTTGATTTGCAGGAGACATTCCAAATGAGGTGAAATCATTTCTAGACTGTTCCCAATCGTACCCGTCATTCCATTGGATGTTCCGTTCCATCAACCAGTCTAAAAGACTATTACCAAGAAGACTATAATCCGGTTTGGATTTATATTCCAAAGAACTCAGATGAGCCGTCCAGGTTTCCGCTATTTTGTTTGGAATACCTGCTTTGATAGCCAGCTCTTTGTGATCAACTGCAACTTTCATCTGGCCCACCAGTTCTTTGTCCCGAATGCGACGCCAGGGCAACTGACCAGCGATAAACTCAATAAACATATAGAACAGTGACCAAAGGTCATCTCGTCGTGCCAAGTCCCGATGGTGGTGTGCATGTATTGAAGCGTAGCGTACGGTACCTCGGAATCCGGCAACTGGCCGTGGATTGCGTACCTCACTACCGGGACCTGCTACTGTGTACGGCCTAGCAAGACCAAAGTCAAGGGCGATTACTTGCAGTCCAACCGAACGATCGTGATTTCGCAATCGTTGAATTGCGAAGTTCGACGGTTTCACATCTCGATGCAGAAATCCAGCCTCATGAAGTGTGTGTAACGCATCCAAACATTGAACCGCCAGACGGAATGCTGTACTGAGTGAGAACACTGACGTTGACAGTGAGCGTCGAAGTTCCGCCAGATTTTTACCCTGTAAAATGGTAAAACAAAAAGAGCGTAAAAACAGTGCGAATCTAAACTATTTTGTTTGTGGACAGATGATGCTGATCGTTTACAAGGATTGTTGATTGGATAAAAACTACTTCGCGCATTGACAGTTTGCAAATCGGGGGACAGATATCAGCGATAGCTAACTAGAAAGATGGCAAGCTTATCTTCCAAACTATGTTTCGCGGATATTCGGTATCAGTGAACGTAGAGCTTTACAACTAGTTGACAGTAATTAATGGTACTTAAAATATTTGACAAGAAGCCATTAATAATCCCATGATGAAGAGCTTGTTAACCACATCCTCGAACTACTTCATTCATTAATTAGGTGCGGAAAAACCTAGGGAGTGTGTCCACTCAAAATCTCAGAAACCAGTTCATTTTACTGAGATGGATCAGTGAGTTTAGAAGAGTGAAGGAATAAACAAATGAACTGCAAAAATTTTCAGCCTCCAGTTTGGCACTGTTTCTCAAAGCGTCCAAAACGTCAAGTGGATATTTTACTTTGAGTTACATGCTAAGACAAGACGTAGCTTTATTGAAGCAAACTTTGATTATGACGTTCTTGTTAATTGAATACCAGTTGTGTACACAGTAACCAACTGACGGTTATTTCCATCTACTCACAGTAGTTTAAGTGGCGCATTATGCAACGGATAACGGGTTAACATTAGGAACTGTACCTGAAGTCTCAGTTACTTTTGTGCAAATATGACAAGCTAATCGAAGTGCGATTCATCTGGTCCGCAAGTGAACTGGCCAGCTTATTTGTTCACTATGTCATATTACTACCACATACGCGCAAAATTTCGAAAGTTGATTATGACACACCGAACTAGAGAAAAGCCTCCAGACTATCAGACCATATTCGACAACAAAAAATTTGTGTGAATCGAGGCATTGTAAATTTTAGCCAACGATAAAAATTTGACATCGTGCTCAAAAGTGGTGCACATCCCCAGGCAAACTGAGTTGTGCGTCCCCGTTCATTTTTACACTAGACCATCTGACAGCTACCAATAATCAACTTGACATCATCAACGCTGGTCGTACACATCGAAGTGTTTGTGCCCCTGGTAACAGTGGTCGATTATCGGGGATTAAGTCGATAGCCTGATGTCATTTTTCTGACACAGACGTTTAGTGCACCTTCGGTGGTTACAGTAGTAAGTTGATGTAGTAAAATCATTCACTTTAGAGAGTAATGCAACTCTCTCTTCACATTCGATCGTGGTGACCTTCAAAACGTTATCGAATAGAAAGATGCACATGAGTGTTAAAATCATACAGCTTCGCACATGAACAACAGCGATCTAAAAGAAAAGTACTAGTTTATCGAGTAGTTCCGATCACACTTTTCGCTGAATTTGCAATAAAAACTATTTCGTGCAACGTACCTAAATCAAAAACTTTTTCGTTGATCATAAAGATAAGAATTAACAGCTCTTTATAGCCGGCGGACTATATGTATGTGATTTCAGCGTAACCACTTAGAAGGATCCTGCCACTATAGTCCTCATTTGTTCCATATGCTAAGCCAAAATGAAACGTTTCAGACCACGGGAGTTCATTTAATGAGCAAGGAGAATGAAGTAATTGTACACTTAGATCGGTCAATATATCTCAGACAGATTGAGCGGATGATCGCAAAATTAGTTGGCCATCCGTTTGAACAGTAATATAGGTAGGTGACATTCGTCTTCTGTTCATGGACGCGGTTGATAGATTTGCAAAATTGGCTTTCTGATGCATGTTTTGCTTGGCGAATTAGTTCTGTTTTTGAGAGTTGACCACCGATGAACCATACTAGCTGACAACTTTGATACGATCAGATTCAAATTATTCCAGTGATGTGAATAGCAGTCAGTAACGAACATTTGAACCCGTTCTTTTGGGTGGCTTACGAATCCGAGAGGGTTTGCAGCCTTGTTGCTAGTTATTCGGATAAGCTAGGGCCCTAACCATGACAGCTAGTTGAAAATATTATAGTCAATGCTGTTTGGGACATTGTGGGGGTTAGCTCGTTTATTAGACCTCATCTTCGAAAACGTATCCCTGTTGGGGCCACTAAACTTAGTCGATGGCGATGATGACCAACCAAACAGAAGTTAGTAGTACATCATCCACTGTAGTTTATGACATAAGTACACTTACTAACCACCTCAATTATATGTCGACATTTTCTCTTAGTATCTGAGATAAAAAGGAGTGTCTCTCAGAAATGCCCAGATGTGACAACTAAGTTCAGTTATATGACTTTTTCCGACTATCAGTTCATTTGATCTCGCCCAAGCTGTCTAACGATTTTCATTGCAAAAGATATGGTAACGTGGGTATTACTGTCTCATACTAGGAGTATCAAGGAAAGCATCAGGAACCTCCAGATGGAAATCCTTCTGGTAACCCTTTGTAAAACTGGCTAGTTGTTGACAGCATTGACCGTAAGCAGTAAATGCTACTGATACTTGAACAAACACAGTATCCTTCCCGAATGATCACGGCTCGTGAACTCAAAAACTTATCAACTATCTCCTTTCAAAAAGAAATGCCAAAGTCGAGGGTTTTTATTGATTGTGTTCAGACTCTAACTATTAATTTCACACATCTCAGTGACAAATGAACATTTGCAGAGAAGGACTTTCGCATCTGTTTGGGAATAGAGCCGGTTATTAATTAGCCTGGCTCATAGTGCATCAGTACCAACTTAACCGGACGGAGACAGCCTAGGCTGAAATTGTACGATAGATGGAAGTTATAAGTGAAAATCATTTGTGAAGTGCTTACTGTTAATTTCTGCGAGGCAACAAATATTGCTCTTAATCGTTTTGAATGATTGTTGGCTGTTGACAGATTTACAACACCTGAACGTTAGAAGTAGATATATCAAGCAAGATTCAAAATTCCTCTCCTGCGACCACGTCATTACTTTCCTAACTCGCAGTGTCTTCCAACCACCTGTGACCACACGGAGTCAAGCGCGGTGCGGCGAACCCCCCATCAGCAAAGGGATTTCATGACCTAACTAGCGAAATATGTGCATTCCCACTATATCGGTTGTCAATACCAAACCTGAATACTTTTCAAACACGCTGTGGCGGTGCTGACGCTGTTAACGCATCTGTTGTTGGATAATTGACAGCTACAATGGTAATCGAGTATCGACAGTCTGTGTACATTATCAGCACGAGTGGGTCAAGTCTGTGAACTGTAGAGTAGAACCATAGACACAAACGCATTGAAAACTCAGCTTATAATTGAAAAATGGACGTCTGCACAACGCCACAAGTGTCGGAAATGGAATACCTGTCTTCGCTCTCCTTGTAGACACTTCGCCCACAATGAAGCAAGAAAACGAGATGATACCACCCAGGTAGATGCAGAGACTGACTGAGCATAGCAACCTGGTTGCAACCACAACTTCAACGCCAGCTTACTGAATCAATGTCACCAACGAATTAGATTAAAAAGATGTTGCATACTTGATACCCACGTTTACCATTTGTTCCGGAATGTGCGTAAACTCATTCCCCAAGAATGCATGCCAGTCAACGTGCTGGTCGTTTAAGACTTTTAGAGACATCCAATGCCTTGCCAAAACGCAGCCTCCCGAACGTGTAAGCTGAGTGAAACCTGGTAAAATCCGAGTTTTGAAAAATGACATTGTATTAACACGTGTTTTATTGAATTCAGGTTTGACGCCAATTATGTGGGAGTATTACACAAACAACCGAAGAAATGTTGAAAAACCATATCACCCTATCAACATACATTTTAGGTGAAGTGCACAACGCATAGAGCTGGTGACTGAGTGCTGCTGTCACAAGTGGTTTACGTTTATCGATGTAATCTGCATTCACCAGATTCACGTAAAACAGCAGTACTACTGTAAATATTTTCTTAATTGTCACCCCCCCCCTCGAAGAAATAACACAAGCATAGTTGTTATCTTGTAACTTGTTTCCCTTCAGAGGAGCTGTAACGTGGAACTAAACGTCAAGTTACTGGTCTATAAATTTATGGTGCTGTTCACGTTATGACAGAGCAATGGAACGGAAAAACCACCTGCTGATGGACCACACAGTACATCAACTGCCCCAAATGTAATATATTCTGAGTACATATAATATCCAGTAGTCGAACATTTCAACCGAGCTGTTTTGCCGAGCAGACGTCGTGGTAATAATGATTCTCACTCAGCTGCAGAGTTCATTCAGGCTGAAAGAAAAGTCTATCCTGAATAGGCTGCCATACAGATGTATTAAATTAGACAATTGAACCGTTCATCGAAGAAGGACCCAGACTCAACCTAGACCAAAGTTTTCGTAAGTAGTGATTGCACGACGGTGGATTTAAGTTTAAAGTAAAAACGTAACATATGGTTTACCTAAGTTGCGTTAAGTTTAACACCTGGTTCAGTGAGTAGTGTTGTCGTGAATACTTCGGTCTTCTCGAATTGACAGTACACTCACAACGAACTGTACAAGATAGGCACTGAAGGTTGTCAACGCAACTAAGCCAAATGCTCTCTATTTATACATAGTTGAAACCAAACACCCCGACAACTTATTGAAATGATTCCTTTACATTTTACTGTTGTATACAAATACTGATTACTGTTACCTGGGCTTCCCAACTTATTTGCACTAATATCGTGATGTTTTTCCGATGCTTACATCCAAATTAACCCCATTATGTTACCGAAATTTTACTAACGTCGACAGCTAGGTTTGCTTTATTGTTTAGCCCATGTCACGTCTCTCAACTTCTCCGGATACTGGCATTCGTTTGGCTGTATATCTTAAATTTTAATACTCCCGAATCTGTTAATTTCCATTGCAAAATCTGGTTTTAAATTCTTGTTCTAGACCGTACCACGGCTAATTAGTCTAGATAGGTTACTGTGCTAAACCCTGTGTGATAAAAAGTCTCCTAATCTTAGGCCTTCGCAGTTGAGATGGATGCAGCATGTAGTCAGTGAAGCATATATGGTCAGCATTATCGATTTTGAGCTTGAGCATTAGTCCACACGGGACATAACTATCGCCAGTCATATGCCTGAAACAGTAAGTATTCGTCGTGTGGTCTTCTTGTGAAGATACAGCAAACATAATTTCTAACACTATCACGGGTGTCAACATTCATACTATTTCTGGTTCATTTACTTTGTTATCTTTTGCTAATTTTTAATCTTTCTGGCGGGGTTTTCCTCCTTCGGGATATTCCACCTCACCGTTGAGATGGGCAGAGTTCCATGCCACAATACCTTCTGGTCAGGCTGCAGGCCGTTTTCATGATGATGACGATGGTCATGATAGGGAGGATGGTAACGATGAGAATCAATATCTTAGATATTTTCAATGTTAGTGTTACATGTGGCAAGTCCTAATGAACGCGAATCAGTTAAGTTTACACACTGATCCAAAATATATCTAACATTGAGAAATTTATTTCACAGACGTACGAATTTGACACACATAACTTGGCATACCATGAACGTTCTAATTGGCTATGTGAACCGCAAATGATGCTTCCATGTTTTATGTTTTTGAAGAAGCTGTACGAGAAAAAAGCGAAGTTGTCGACAGTTGCAGGCAGTTGCCGACATCAGACACCGGCATCTTTCCCCAGGGTGGACATACAACTAAACGCTGTCTGCGGTCGACAGACATACAACCATTTTCCAGGATCTGTACTGTACGTGTGTGACACATGCAAAACAAGGCAAAACAGAATGTCTCTAAAATAACATTTCACGTACAACTGCACTCAGTTCGTGTCTGACTTTCCTTCGTTTGCAAGTTTTGAGACTGTGAAGACAGGGTATGTAACCTTACTGGACTCATTTGACCTGACCTATCGAGTCTTGTTGAATTTTCTGAGGAAAGAAAACAAGGTGCCTCCGTTAACAGCAGTAGGTTAGTGGTAGACACCAGTGCTCAGCGGTTATGGTTTCAAGAAAAAAACATTAGAAGCGTGAAGACAAGTGATTTGGAATTGATCCCCACATCAATAAGTTAATGGTAGTTTTCACTGCAGTTTCACAGCTATTAACCCCCAATAGTTTAAGCTGACTCCTTCAGTGAATTTTATGACTGGCAGAACATATGTAATTTACAATTTCTTCAACCGCTGCCAAGAAGTGGGCAGTTTTTAGAGATGTTTGACCTTTAAAGCTTGCTTGCCGCTTGTGCAGTTCCTGCAGTCGCTTGCTTAAATGATCTTCCCTTCTTTGTTCATCAGTCCTATCAAGCGATTCGTTTAGAAAACCCACATAACCACGAGCTGCACTAATTATTATCTATCCGAGTCGTTTGAGACGTCTTACTAGCTTGTTCTGATATGAATCCTGACCTATCAGGCCGCACTCCGTTTGGACGTTAATGACAGCCGGTCATTTGTCTGATTTACTGTCTCCTTTATGGTGTTCATTGGTTACTCGCTTTCGCGATGAATACTTTTGCGGGTTTAACACCGTCTAGCAAATTGTTGTTGTCTGGAATGGGTAACTTCGAAAGCAATGCTGTTAATGTTCTTATTTTTACGTTTGTTTTCAGATATTCACTTCATTTACTTGCCATTCTGTTTATTGTCAACAGTACTCCGTATTTCAAGCAGTCAATTAACTCCACGCTCACATCGGTGGATTAATGTCCTAGAAACGATTGACTCATTACGCAACCAGTGAGTTAGATTTCTTTATTTATTCACAGGTTTTACTGATTCAACAATTGTTAATCAACTGGTGCACTCATGAATGCAAATACTAACCCATGTTGAACATATGACATGTTTCCACATTGTTCCCGCAAGTATTTAAGACCAAAATGTAGATTGAGAATACAGACAGTTAGCTTTGGGCAGCATCCGTTTGGTATATTCTGGTATTTCTCAGTTAAGTGGAAAATGCAAAGAAATCGAAAATCCAACCGGAGCCCTGACGAAAAACGTAGGCACACATTGAATTCCTTTGAGTAAGACGAATACTGGAGGTCGATGGCTAAAGTTAATGAAGTCATTTATACAGTCACCTACAGTTGGTTGCATACAGACGTGGTAACTTGCAGACAAAAGTAGCCGGGTGAGCTGAAGCCACAAAATTTAGTGAAGAATAAAATACAGCATCATTGAAATGCGTAGCTATTCAGAGCAGCAAATATTATTAGCTGTTCAAACACTGCCAATGTTTATCGTTATACAAGCTAGCTCTGACACCGACCCGCATTCTGTCCTAGCATGATTCAAATGAAAGACATATTCTAGATGTCTAGTGAAAGTTATGCATAGATTTGTACCTGTTAGCGAGCACTCCGTGGTTCGATTGGACATCAAGTCAAAAATCGTTCTATTACTCCAACAAACACTGCGCTATTGCCAAAAGTACTCAGTGAACTGGATAATAAACCGTCCTCTCCTTTCTTCCTGCATTACGATGTCTGTACCAAAAGGTACATTTTGAATTTTGTTTGCTCTTATAAACCGGAAACCAAGGTATCTTTCTACGGTGGTAAGCAAAATTAGCTTTCACACGTGGTGCATTATCCTCCAAAGTCACAATTGAATCGTCCGCGGCTTAAGGGATTGTTATCAGTTGCACATCAACTGTTGCCCACAAACAACCGAATTTCAAGTGAAGGATATAGGCCATCGGCAAGTCATCATCTTTAAAGATACTTTGCTGTGCTATTTCACCAGTAGATCAGTTTACATCATCCTCACACATTGCAGTATTGCAATTTCATAGCTTTCTGAGGTCAACATAAATTAGTTCACCAACAATACTGAAAAACAGACCTCTTTGTACTTCAGGAAATGAAAGTCATGTCAGGGACCAAAACTGGATGACATATTATCAGTGCTGTTCATTTCGGCTATTACACTATACGACATTAGGCGCGAAATATTATTTAATACACGAGGCATTATATTGTACTCTTCCGATTAGAAGGACAAATTCAGAAACTCACACATCACTAAAACATTCCTGCCTAAAGTGCCTTTTTTATGATCATATTTACTCGGAGTAGTGTAATAAGCACTGATTACCTTCTTTTCCCGTAACTGTTTTAGTTCCATGGCAACAATTTAAAAAAGAACGATATCTTTTACGCAATCAATGTATATCATTGCTTAATAAAAACATTCACAAGTCCTTTTGCTTTATCTGGGCATGACCTAGGCACAAATGCAGTTATCAAGAAATATGTAGACCGATTTCTGTTTATACAAAAAGCACCTTAAATCTTGTTTCTCCGCGTGTCTACACTTTTAGACTGGGATGGAATGAAAATACACAGCACTCGCCGGCAGGGCCTATTTTCCCACCGTTTACTGAACTGGCAAAACCAGTGGGACTACAGCATCTTCATTTGTGGTCTCAAATAGCGTCTTTGTAATAGGAATATACACACTCCTACTAAGTACAAGCAACCCTATACTGTTGCTCGAGAGGTTCTTAAAGGTTAAAATATCGATTACGGTATTTTTTAAACATAAGACATGATGAGGGCACCATTTCAGCTGAGGGGAAGCTGAGTAATAGTTTTATACGCACGTGCTCTTACATCGTTTCTATTTCTTGACAAATTGATTGCAGGCTTTTACTTCTGCTGTTGTAACTCTATATTCAGTTCAATGGATTGAAATTACAAATGAGCCAATGGAACAACATAACGACTTTCAAAGTCATCGGAAACGATGCCTACCAGATCAGCTACAGTTGTGTGATGATGTAATCGGTAATTTGCTATTTTTCATTGAGCAATCAACAAAAAGTTCATTCGGCACACAGTGTACGCGATGTTGACACTGAACTCATCTCAGATCACTGATAAACTAACAGGGAGTTGTCACTTATCAGTCAGATACTATTTACGCTTAACTGTAAATTTTTCTGTCAAATCTAACCTCTTTCAGAAAACTGAAGCTACAGTCTAGAGGTTAACCATCATTAGAGTCAGTCAGTTAAATGAATTTCTTTATTTCACTGTGATTAAGAAGTGTTTAAAGTGAACTTATTAATCGAGGTTAACGGTACTAGACTGGTATTCCCTAGAGACTGACTGGCAAACTTGAGCGTAGTGCATAGGCTAAGACGAATGCGTTTCTAATATGCTAATTTAATCGAGCCCACGACAAAGTCAATGACGGAATCGTCAACATAATTGCGTGGCGTGAACTTAGATCAGAGTTTAGATGCTGGTCGTAGCAATAAACTGCATTACCGACGAACTAAAACAAAAATGAAACTCCATTCCAGAACATGCCTTTTAGAAAGACCAATTTCAAGTAGGTATGCATGTCAAACTTTTGATCAGACTTAAGTGATGTTCGAGCCAAATCATAACCAATGGTTTGATTCAGATCTCAGTTGATCATGGTCTACGTGGACCTCAGCCGAAACGTGTTGCGTCGTTTCTACTCAAATCAGTGGGTATATTTACTACGACCACTAACCCCTGTCGTGTATCAGGTATTCGTGAAAAGCTATTTACAGAAATGAACTATTTTGAAAATTCCCATTGAGTCATAGAACACGAAGTGTAGCAAAAATATCTTTTCGATAAAATCTTATCAGGCTGATACAGTCATAAAAGAAAATAACACTGAAAACGATCACACGCAAAGCTTTTTATCGGTCAAAATACACACTATCTCCACTTTGTGTTTGCGGACACCGACGGGGTGTCAACTGCTTACATATCGACTGAGTGAGTCAGCTAATGGCCTAGTCATTTAAAGCGATTGAATGAAGGTTTTCTGTCCACACAACGTTGAATTGCAAATCACCTGACTGACAGCGAACATCAGGTCGAGCGTTCCCCGTTATCTACAAAGTTCCACTGAACCGGTCGAAACTCGTTCACCAACCAGTGTTGGCCACTGTCAGGGTAATTACCATTCGATTATGTAATCCAATCTTGTGTGGACAGGGAAACTTCGTCCAATAGTTTCAACTGACCTGGTCGTTAGTTGACTCATCTGACCAAGACGTAGGCAGTTGACAACCAATTGGCGTTCACATACACAAAGGGGGAGTATGAATTTCAACCAATGCCAACCTTTACGTGTGACCAATTTTTGTCTTATTTTCTTTTATAACTGTGACAGCCTAATAAGAAATGAACTGGTTACGCTATTGGGCAAAAACCTTGTTGAAGTATACGCACTGTTTAAGTGAACAAAACTAAAAACCGGAACTGTGGGTGTTCATCGCATAACTATATTCTATGTTGAGATCTTTGTTCCCCTGCTTGGAAAGCAACATTGTATTAAGCTGTACAGATCGCATGCTAAACCGCCCATTCGACCTCATCAGATAGGGTCACGTGGTATAGTTCAGCCGAGTTACTGAAATCGTGCAGGTCAGCAATCCCCTTACATTTGGCCAAAACAAAGTTTACTCACAACGTCTTTTAGTTGTTTTCTACTATACATCTAGTCTATGGGATACTAAGTACAGTGTTAACTTTTGTCTTCTGCAAAAGTTAGCGTCGTCCACTTGAACTTCTGTTCTTTGTGTGCACAAAATATTTGTGAAAAATTTAGTTTACCATTATCATTCAGTAATACATCAACTTCTGTAGTGAGGACAAGCGATCGCCCTATACTACTCACACCATTACCACTCAGTAGTGAGACAGGAGCATGAATTTTGACAGTGGAGTAGCCGCGAGAAAAATTAAAATAGAAGCACTGGAGTGTAGCTTGGCATGAAATGTTTATCGGTACACAAAGGAGCTGAGCGCTGGCGTTCGTGATAACTGTGACGTTCTGAGACCAGTGTCGTAAGCAGATGCGTGTTTTTGTTTGTAGTCATGTTGAAGTGCATAACCCATGCATTGGGTTTCCGAATAAACCATTGTGCCATTTGCATTCTTGGTTCACAACAATTCTATCGAACAGTACGTTAATCTTTTCAGTCAGCCTCCGTCTCACGTATCTACGGTTGTCATAGGGGTATTTTACATTATCTATTACGTTTCACGTGACCCATTACCCCGTCCATGCCAGATACCAGTTATACTGTAGCCTGTTGATTAGACGGTGGAAATAAGCACGTTTGCTATTTTGTCTTCCGCTGTCTTAATACTGTTTTCGCACAGTTGTAATAGAGTGCAACTCTCCTGTGTGTTTTATTTGACTCCCTAATTATGCATAATATCAGCCAAAATTTAACCTACCGAACTACTGTTCACCGATGGGCTGTTCAAAATTCGACCCCATACCCTACAACCTACAACTAGGTATTCCAAAGTGATCGATGAGCGTTTGGTATAACGCACAACCGATAAAATGTGCTTGACTAAGGAACAGCGCTAATGTTAGAAGCTATTCAATATAAAGTGGTTGTTTCAGACTAGCATAGGGTTGTGAAAATGGGATTTACAGCACTCTGTTTGGTTAGTCAATGTAGTTTACATGTGTCTTTGATAAAGCCGTTGTGCTTTACATACGAAACACCAGACAGCACCAAGTTAGTGGGAAACAGTCAGCACCTTACGAAACGAATCTCCGCAGTAGGGAGTGATACTTGAACCGCCCAGAGAATAAAGTGAAATGTAACATCAAGTTGAGCAATACATCCCCCAACCAAGGCAAATAATCAGGTAGCATCCGAACTAAGTTGAGAACCTACACCACATTCACCTTCATAATGTAAACCCAAAAATTGTAAACTAACATACAGAACATTATCCAGTGACGGTTTGGCATGAGCTGTGCAGCTACAGTAAACCAATAAACAAACAACTATTTCTTACTGGTGAGAAGCGGGTTTTGATTTTTATGTAAAATGAATGTCACTCAAAACTGATCACAACTGTCGCAATCCTATGGACTTTCCAGTCATCCCTTTTCGAAAATAGTGCCACATTCGAGTTGTGCTTTTGTTTGAGCCTGTCTCCAGTGCATATTTTTACCACGGTCGGGTTTAGAACTCCGGCTACGTTTTCAAGAGGCAACCATGTTTACCACTGTCGACCGATATTGACTTCGCATCAGGCACCATTGAATTATCATACGCAAACACTCAGCTACGTTCGTTTTTGAGTTTGTCACACATTCACTGGTCTTCAGACAGCCTTATTCTTTTCATTGTTCATGTGATCGTAATAATATTTACTTCTTGTGTAAATAATAGAGCGGTATATGGTGTTCCCCATACAAACAGTTATCAAGTGAAAAGTTCACTATTAATCAGGAGGCAAATTGGGAAGCAGAGGTCGATGGAGTTTAACATACGTGAAGATGAAAGCAAAGTTTTGAATCAACTAATCATCCACACAAGTTCACCGGTTGTTGATATCGGTGTGTAATTGTCATACAGCCATGGTGAACGTAACAAACCTTCGTTTATTGATAAAACAGAAAGGGAGGATTAACGATTAGTTGCAGAACTTCCTATGTTTCTACCCCAGCAACCAATATCGGGGTTCAAAATCTCTAAAGCCAGACAACATCAGTACATCATTTCCGAGGCTTTTACTAGACCTATTCATCGACTGTACTTACTTCACATACACTCCGGCAGATCAACAACAACAACATTTGTGGCGTATATTGTACTACTTCCAGCCACAAGCCTGCTGAATTGCATGCCACACTGTATAAGGTGAACCAGTCTTAAACTACTAGTAGCTACCTTCATTTTTTAAGTCATTACCTTTCCTTCTGTACGCTGCAACCTTTGCGCCCTAGGCTTGATGAAAAAAGTAAGGGTCTGACAACCAATGCTTTGGTATTCTTAATTAATGACCCAACTATATAAATGTCTACACTGTCAGGAGGTGGGTGAGTGACTTGGATCATTGCCCACAGTTAAAAACATGTTTTTAGACCTCCAGATTAGCCACCCCTTGATGTCTTTTAGAGCGTACGATGAAAAGCATATATCGATGGTCAAAGACTTCAGTTTTATCTGCATTGAGGCTATTTGCCAATAGTAGCCCAAACGTCACGATGATGAAGGCAAGAGAGAGAGAGTGAAAAGGTAAGTTGAGTGAAGTAAAGTAGATGGCTTGAAAAAAGAGACGGTGCTGATGCATGACAGTTTCAAGTGTCCCAAAGATGATTGTTTCAGCTGAACACATGGGTTGAGTAGCAACACGTTACTGTTATATTTGTTCTGTGCATGACAGAACACTTCAAACTTTTGATACCATATAACCAGTTGGTCTCCGTCGATGAATTGCTGTGACATAAAAGATCTACCTGCCTTTGCCTGAAAAATTCGCAAATTAAGTTGGATAATCTTTGCCCCTCCTAGATAAGGATCTTATTGTATACTCCACGCTATTATTTATCAAGTGACAATTAAGAGGATGTGGGCATGCGTGTTTTGTTCAAACAAGCTGCAAAACAATTCAGACGCAAGGCTACGTTGCATTAACTCAGAAACTTTATGGTGAGTTGGACTACTGAAAACATTCTGTCCAAGGCACTCTTTATTTTTCGGACTAATGAGTTCCTTAAAAATGACACTTTTGTAAGATGAGTTGCACTCATAGCTTTTGACTTTCTCCTTTATGACACACAATTGAAATGCGTGACCCACTTAAAAGCGTTCGGACACTTGCCAATGAATTCTATCTTAAATGTAAAACAGATTTCACAGCGAACTAATCAGTTACTTCATATAGAGCATCATAAGCTGATGGTGCTGAAACAACGTAATCATCTGATGGGATAGTTAACAACCTACGACTCTGTTGAATAATCAAGTACATTCACCATTAGACTCAATTATGGACAAACAGCAATTGTGAACACCCGGCAACAGAGAGGAAATCTTTCGGATCGGTTACGGAAGTATTGTAACCTAATCAGAAGTGATTTTGGATCGAATTCTGATCGCTTCCGGCGTCAACAGCATGCGGTTGCCCAATCCCTACTTCGAATCTCACGAAAATTTATCGTATTTACTCACCTTATGACTTACAGTCATTCATTCACCCGAAACAAACATAAACCTGACCAAAATAAACCGTAGCTGGGCCACTTCTCATTGCAACTGACGTGGAATGATTTGGAAGAAGAAAAATTTACTGAATTTTATAGGCAATTTTCTAACCGTTCCAGTTCAGGATAATCTTTTGCTTCCGACTACTTATACGGTTCACCTCGTGAGTGATGATCATACGGTTAACGTTTTATTGCCAAAACGAGTTTTTGGACAGCGTTCAGTACACAAACTTTTGTGACAACATATCCGTGTACCTGTTCCGAATGATGTATGACCCCCTCGGTTTGGTAACCATATGACCTCCGTCCTTAGATATGAAACAATCTGATTCAGATGTTAGGGAGAAAAACTTGAGAATGGTGATGATAACATGGATATCGGATTGAAGTCGTTGATGGACAACAAATGAACTCAGAATCAGATTAGAACATTTATGCACTGTTATCCAAGTTAAGGATCTTGCATAAGTGTAGGTTAGCACAGTGAACAGCTAAAGGGCATTCAGTTTTAATGTGTAGTCCCATCATACTTACACCTTTCGGAAACTTTAATATATCAAACAGATCTGTCACTGGTAAGATTAGCGAGCGATTCACTAGATGGTTTATTTTTAGTCATAAGTTACCATCTGGTAAGCAGATGGTTTCAATAACCACTTATCCGATAGACAACGCAGAATCTAATTTTACCACAACTTGCGTTTGACTTGTATTCGTATAGAGTCGTCTGTTAAAATCACAGCGCACAAGCACAGGTTTTAAAAATGGATCTGAACTTCAGGTGAAACTATAGGAAAATTTAGGTAAACCTTTATGAATACGACATAGAAGACCGTATTAGGTGAGGTAGGTTAACGGGTAACCAAGTTTGCTACCCAGATAGTCATACAAAGAATTATTCTCATTAATAACCACTGAAAAAAGTTACCATCAACAGTGACAACATGTCAGTGGTTAACACTTGCACTTAACTGCCATACAACCATTAGAACAAGTGAAAGCCTTTGCGCACAAACATAATTGAGGGAAAGAACGGGAACTAACTGTTAAACTTCTGTGACTACACTGGTGTAATTGGTTTTGAAACGTCAACGTCTAAATAAACAGTTGAGGTGAAGTTGAGTGTGGGGTAGTATCTACGATAAATATTTTTTGAAGTAATTGTCACATCGCCTTATTTAGTCCTCTGACTTTATGGACAACTCGGACATATATTGTTGAAATCGACTGAGCACTCTCTCTTCAGGCGGATTTTGGGATACATTAATGAACATTGCTTGACGTGAGAGATACTTTGTTCAAAAGTCACGTGATTGGCCCTTGTTTAGAATAAGAGTTTTGGCTTCAACTGATACATGGAATAGAAAGAATGGCCATCACATTTATTCTATCCTGTTCTGTCCTGAGTCTAATACAGTCTCCAAAATTAGTTGCCCGCTGTAAAGTTACGGCTTTCGTAAAATGTACACGTTTGCGTCTAGGGCAAAGGATGATTATCCACAACCCTACATTTTCTTGACGTTGGACCGAAGGTAAGTGATGAGTAAACGACGCTAAGTTTTGTGTGATTTTCAACCCTGATGCATTAATAATCAAATGCCAAGGGGTATTAGTGATTACAGTGCATTTATGAAAAAGGCAGTCGTAATTTGAATACAAAGGGGAGGGAAAAAGAATGCAGCTTAATTCTTAAGATCTATTTCTACATATAAACGTCCAACATCAAAGTGTCTACAAGCAGCAATTAAAACAATCGAATTACAGCCCGAAGCATTCTGTGCCCTTCTTAATTTTTCCTCCTTTCTATAAGGATAATTCAATAAAACAACAGTGACACCTATGCAGCTGAATCCGTTTGGCTCTTAACGTCTTTATCCATGAACTATGTGTGAGGGATGCCAGACCAACAGACGCAAGTAACTCACAGCGATTAATCTACTGCTGAGTATTTTCGGTTATCTGTCATAAGTTATTCAGTATCATGTCCGCACATTAATCAAATTCACTTTTACATCAACGAAATTTTCACATTAACATGTTATCCTTTGTCTTCCGTTGGAAATGTCACAGTGATTTACTTTCATCATCAAAAATTCCATAGATCAGCTCATCTGACTTTCATAATGAATTAACCCACCCCATTGTTGATCATTTCTTGATGACAGGTGCGAAAATGTTTACTGAACGAACATCTGAATAAACGTATTCGTGAAACTAATTTAAAATCTTTATCTTAAGTAACGAGTTTTTGAAATCAAACGGAACGCCAGTCTCATCATTTAAAAAATCCTTCCTGTCAATAGAACTATCCTATATTGACTAATACTGCCTGACCAGTGGAACCTCCTTAAAGCTAACTGGCTGAATTTTTGGAATTTCGGAACTATACTTCATTCTGACTACTGACGTCACTGCCTCTGTGACTACCGAACTGTGAAGTGTTCAATGACCCCCACATTACAGGTTAGAAGCAGTCTCAGACACTACATGGTTGCAATCGATGGAGGATCCGTATCCTTAAAGCTGACGACTCAGTACAAATACTTCCACTGTTTTGTTTGCTTAATTAGACATATAGTTTATAAATTCACAGTCATTAATTAATATACCATCTCATGGCGTGCGGTCATTATCAAATGTGATCTGAGTCATGATATTCATGGTTATGGAGCAAATTTATTATGCGAATTCATTATCTAGGTGTAAGTTTACGAAACCTCAACATCCACATCCAGAGAAACATTTCATAATTTGAAGCTGTACAGGGCAATCTGAGACTCCAACTTGTATCCACCCACTGCACTTCCAAGTCAATAAAAAGCCTTGTTTTCGTCGCCTTAAAATTTACCCCATTTTGTAACTTGCTTATGTTGACACTAAAAGATCCTTTATCCGAAACAAAAGTGTAACGCATTTAAGTTCATAACGCATTGTATTTCAACGACTTTAGTTGATTTTCTGTTCTCCGCCATTCTTATATATCTGTTGAAACCACCAAAAATTAACGAGCAACTCGTATCAAGGTGAATAGAACTTCAGCACAGGAGGTTTTAATGCCTCAGATTGGTTTTTGAAATTCAGCAAACTGTTTAGCAAAGCAAAATGATATGCGGCTTTTTTACTCTCTGTGACTCAGAATTTGTATATGTTTAAGAGCACATCAAAAGAAATTACATGTGACTGACTCCCTACTGTACGTTTTTTGAGCACTGCTATTCTGGTAGGATTCTAACCTAGCTGAAGTAATATTCACGTCAAATGTTTTTTTGGAAAAATGTCCGTTCTCTTCAGATACATGGCACAAAACATTCTGGAAATACTAACCTCAGGTTGAAAGGTAAGTTAGCCTCCTGATAGGTTGTAAATTGGTCGATGTTAGTTATGCTTATTAAATTGTTTT
Organism: Paragonimus heterotremus; assembly: GCA_013368495.1. Lineage (NCBI taxonomy): Eukaryota > Metazoa > Platyhelminthes > Trematoda > Plagiorchiida > Troglotrematidae > Paragonimus > Paragonimus heterotremus. The sequence goes on from LUCH01002056.1 coordinate 55,419, forward strand.
ACTGCATCTGTTAGCAGATAACTTGCACAGCATCGTTATCCGTTTATCTGTAATGAGTAGCTAAGAATGTGATGCAGTTTGCGTGCATGAATAGTTGTTACAAGACTGGATTAACTTTGATATAACTTTATTGATGTAGATAGTATGTTTAATACTGCTGATTAGTTCGCCTACCTGGTAAACATCATTTCTTCGGTTATTCTGAGAAGGAGTTGGTTGAATTCACTAAGCCACCTAATGCGGCGAAGTCTTAATGATGTCATCTTATTCTCTACTGTAACTTGATCTTATGTTTGCATAAATTTCGAAGCATGTTATCAACTAGCGTTATGAGTTGTTAAGTAGAGTCTTAATGTATTGAGCTCATACTTTTTTCTTCCATCCAGAATCAAAGTCCACTTTATTTCCCTTATTCGTGGATGCATGGCATCTAGGCATCCGTATGAAACAGTAACGTACTGGTATCGGCGACGATGATGATGATAATGACGTTAACGATACTACCAATAAGTACTGTTATGACTTAAAAGCGATCCGATTACGAAAGGTCTGTGGTTCGGCTTTATTTGAATCAGCAACATATAAAACATGCCCAGATGGGATGTGTGGTCTACCAACTGTGCTATCAGCTCATGCCAAAAGTTCAGCAGTTGTGTGTTTAGACTAGAGTTGTCTACCCAGCTCATTCTGTTGTACAGATTGCACTAGATAACTCAAGAGGCTGGCCTGCCACGCGGGGTTCCTCTGTCAGTTCATACTGAAATTCACTAACGTGGCTGGATCTCTTCTGAATTAACATGACTTCCTAGAACCCATCAATACTATAATCTCAATGCTCAGTAGTGTCTTTGGTGGATTTCAGCATGAAATACTTGACAAACCCTACTTTGGCAATCAGTCTTTCAGATTATTTGGCACATTTTGCCTGATATAATGGGTTGGGTGGATAGCTAAGTTCAACCGTGTATTGTCTGAACTTCTTACAGGATTTTTTCTTCGCTCTTACTGTGTTCAGGCACCGTTTTTTCTTTCACTCGTTCGAATCTAGCCAATACCCAAATTCTTTGCGATTGAATCTCTTTGAAGTTACCAAATTTGCTGAACTATTTACCAATAATTAAAAAATTAATCTGAAGCATCCTTCCCCAGTTACGAATTTGAATAGTGAAATCAGAAGACCAGTTTTGCAAGATCTTGAAAAATACTAGCAATAAAATTCACTACATAGTTCACACAGCTTAATTTAAGCATCATGCTACCGCCAAACTGTCAACAAATCAGATACGTTACCTTAGAAACGTGATACAGTTTGATATGGCCAAGTTCTACAAGAAGCTTAAAGAAAGAAACACATCACTGGCCCGACAGGCGCCCAGAGATGTCATGGAGTCTGAGTTATTAGTGTTTATATTTGACGATGTTTACCATTTTTATCAATTTAATTTTTTAATCCTCGTACTATTTTGGTCAAAAACGCCGCAGTATTTTAGACACAAAAATATATATTCATACTCTTTATATTGTGAATATTTTCTTACCCAACCTGATTGAAACTGAAATATTTTTTCTTTAAGCCGAAGCGTGTGGTAAGCCATCGGGAACACCACGCCCCTAGCTGAGGTCAGTCCGAAAACAGGTCACATGTAGACCATAAGCTCTCTCATTAATGTGGACCATAAAGGCTAGATGGTGAGTTGTAAACATCAGATATTTTTACACCAAAGTGAGGTGTGCCTTTTCTCAACCGCTCCCTCCACCTTGATCAGTTCATGGGGTCATAGATCAAAGGTGTTCCATCTTGCAACTTGAAACTGTTAGCAACAATTTCTCAAGTAAATATACAGGATATAAGTGGGCGGGGACATGCGTTTAAGAACATAACCTCTAAGAGTGACAACAGTCATCATACATAACTGGTTAAACTTACTTGTAACGTCATGACCATATAATTAAAACGACTATTCTTGCCGCACCCGAGCAACTGACACACATGTGGCTTGCCCTGTAGCCTTCGGAGCACAGCCACCTCCATGCGTAAAACTTGACGAGGTTGTCGGTTCGACTCAACCTTGATTGCTACTCGATAGTCGGGCGCTTCAGCCACTGTGGTGGAGATTCCGGAATCACTGCTCGCACAATTTTCGTTTCGATTAATACCCGCCGATAGCCGAGATCGGTTTGAAGGCAACTGCAGTCCACAACTTATGCATAACGGAGGTCTTTCTTGAGAATCAAATGAAATGGGAGATTTGCTATTGAAAAGGCCATGCTTAAATGGAGGTGTGTGAGGTTCGTTGGAGCCAGTTAATTTCGACTTAGTCCCTGACAAAGCCGTTGGATGTTCCGTGTTTGAAATGCCTAGTCTTCTTGATGACAATGAGCCTGAGGTTGTCGTGCCAGCCGAATTGATACGAGTGGCTTGAATTTGAATCTCAGAGGAGCATGGTTGAAACCCAATTCCACTATCAGAAACCACCCCACTTGGTTGCACTTTGTCTCGCTCACTTGTTCCGCTCACCGGGTAGTCCTGACGCGTGCCAATACCGTTGGAATCTGCCTTTGATGCACACGCGTTACAAATGTTTCTATCCATCAAACGTTTCAGACTAAGCTGAGCTTCCGGCATATGCGTGAGTTCGTATTTCACTTTAGTATCAATTGCTTCGTAAATCTCTCCAAAACCACCACCACCTAACTTGCGAATCACGCGCCAGCGATCTTTGACCAAATCGCTCGGTAAGAGAAGGTCTCGAGCTAGGCTACCCGCGGATGTGTTCTCGGCGACCGGTCTTGGCCCACGGACTGGTGATAACATTTGTGGGCTCAGCTTTTGTAGACCGCCAACTTCGAGACCGACCTTGGTTCCAGAACCAGTCCTGGTCCCCTCACGGCCGAAGGTGGAGTACTTGATGTGTTTCTCTTGTAATGGATTGAACGGCAGTACGACGGAATCTCCTTGCATTGCTCTATGAAAATAAGCAGAAAATCAATGAGAAGGCTTCGGATGTCGTAAGATTCAGGTCACAATATCATCGCCTGCTAATGAGTGAGAAGAACCGTTGAAGTAACGAATCGTCAGAGCAAAGTCATCGGTTCACTCAAGTGAAATGCATACTGTTTAAATTACTATTCAGAATAAACAGTAAATAATGGAACTAGTAAAGTAGTTTCAGTAGCTTCTCGGCGTTTAGTTTTCCATTCGTTTTAGTTTAGATTCAAGCAAGCCACAAACATTTTAAACGGCAAATAACTCGGAAATTTATCTGTCTTGCTTGCAAAATATTTAGTAACGTAATCAGAGGGGTTATCCTTAGCGCTTTCGTTCATATGAGAAACAATGCAATATTACCAAAAAATAACCTATTATTTTTGGCTTCACTGTTCATTTTGTGTATGGCTGAAATCTAAATAGTATATGAACTGTGCCCAGTAAACAAGAATGAATATCTTCAGTTGAAGAACTGTCATCAAATCCAGAGTTGTAGCGCAAGAACCAATCCCTGTATTCAGACGACAACATCAATGATGCTGATACGCAGTAGTCAAGTCTCGGAAGTAGAATAATTTCACTGAACTGAGTTGTTACTTGTATTACACCCCGGTAGTGCTTACAGACATAGTCCAAATTGAATTACTAGTTTGCATTGGTCACAGTCGCCAGGGATCGATATTGTACATATAGCGTTTCTTGAGGCTCATCCTCAAACTGTTTTTTCACTACCGCTTTCGTTCTTGTTTGAATTCTTCGGGTAAACATAATTCGAATTGAAGATCAGACCAGCAACTGTTCGGGTCACGCATGATGGTCATGAAGCTGGGGTTCTGGCGGATAAAAACTTCTGCTCGTAAAGTGAGGGTTCGCCGGTTGGAGTTTTCATTCGAATTATCGTTAGCTGATGAGCTGAAAAGGAATTAAATCAGTCTCGATGTGTTGGCTTGGAGGTGAGCATCAAGAAGCTTTCGAATTGTTTCACTTCCCTTGGCTCATTGCTAGCCTAAGACTAGATATCACTAAAGAAATTACCTGGGTACAGAATGAGATACCAAAGACAACAAACCGCCTCATTCAAAATCAGGAAGCTTCTACGCAAATTGGTAAGTTAACTGTTAGTTTACAGGTAAAAACTAATTTGAATCAAATTAGGTTACAGTCAAATGTAAACGATATTCAAGACAAAGTAAACAATTGCCTTGGCAACCAGTCACTAATTAAAACAGTGATCAGCTGTCCAACTGAAGTCATTGTTAGTAACCTTACCGAAAATTCATGTCCAAGAGCTTATCACGTAAGGTGCTCAGCGAAGCCATGACGCCGTCTATTATCTACAAGTGACCATGAAAGAAAGTATAACTGAGACATTTCAGTCATACGCGAGGTGACCTCATTGAAGCAGTGTATTAACCCACCATAGCTTGTAAATCTGTGTTCACATCCCAATCGAGAAAAGTATGCATTCCTGGCGGACTTTAGTAAACGTTCAGAGCAAGTGTGAGGCTTTCGTAAGGCGGAAGAAATGTAACTACGCGCAGTATTGCACCCAAGTCTGTGTTTTTCAACCAGTATAATCGAATTCTGCCACAGTTCTACCATAAGCACTAAGTTCACGTAAATCAGTAACGGTCTGAAAGGAGAGAGGCATGCCTATTAGTGCTCTTGTTCTCTACTGGAACCAATTTTCTGTGGTTCATAACAGGCTGATCATTATCCGGTCTTGTAACGCTTTCAACCCTGAAAAATAAACGTATGATGCATGCGACTAATCTGGAATGGCTTATCAACCGAAAATTTGACGTTGCCACGCATACTCTGACAATCTGAATGGTTGGCATCTCTTGAGATTTTGCGTGTGACAGCATTCGCATAGGTATTCACGTCATTGCAAATACCTAATAGCAGACGCACTTCCAGAAATGTGTACAAGATGCGTGCACTTTCGCACACACATATTCAGCTCCTTAGTTTAGTGACTGCCAAAGAATCACACTCGCTGCTACCAAAACCGCGAAGGATACGGAAGTGGAACGTTATCATTGACCGGCGCAACATAACTCTTTGAACAAGTTACTTAGTGTCAATCAGCTTCAGTCTTACATCCCTCTCTTTGTTGAACTCATAGTTGTCACCAGACAACGGATATCCCCCGAAATTCTTCAACGTGGTCGCCTAACTCATTTGACTGCGGTGTGAAATATCACTGTTTATTTGACAACTCAGTTTGTAGGTTGATCACAGATTTCGAACCAATCCTCTGTTTGAATAAACAACTGATGCGTCAACAATGAGTGTGTGTATCTCCGTGTTCCAGCCCTCTTGTTTAAACTTCTGAAAGGAACTAACGGTTTCAACGGTGATTGTGTTTACAAGATAATGGACATAACATAAGAAGTTCACGTTATATTTTTTTTAAAAAAAGACAAGACTGGTAGCACGTAGCTTCACCACTGTTAATGAAGAGTATAGGTTTTGTATTACTGGCTACATTGCATATTTTCACGAGACATTATCTAAACAGTTAGCAACCTGGCTGATGAGGTATAACATAAGTTATGACGGATAACGTTTACACAAACGTTAACTCGATATCACATACCGCCCAATTTCCTACGCATTAACTGTCATAAAGCTTATGACAAATTTTATAATGCGATTCTCAAGATTTCACTTCATTGGTGATCGCATGGTTAGTCTATCCGTGTAAGATCGCCACCCCTCAAACATAGTTTGATTGGTCTATTTTGGCACTTTTAACAGTTCATAAGATCAATACAACTGAAAGCCAATAAGATAGTAGGCATCGTATACGAACTGTTGAATGGGAAAGCGTTTTTACGCAGGTAAATTACAGAGTATATTTCCATTTGGGGTAGCAGCCCAAATAATACACACCAAAAGTTCGTACCAATCTTTACAATGCAATATACAGGGCGCGGACGCTGTAGTTTACTACACAGAACTGGACTGATAACTAAGTGGAACACAACCGAGAAATAGAAGATTTATTCGTAAAAATCCGAATATTACTGAAGATTAATCACAGCCCCAAATCCACCGAAAACTTTAAAGTGCCTTAAGTTGGTTGTTTCGTTACTTTATTCTCTGCCGTGGATGGGTGCGTTTTGGTTGGTAAGTCGCAGCCTATCTGAACAAGATGATTTCGCATACTGAAGTATTTCAAAGAAGGTTGTATTTAAAGGAAACTCAAGAAAGTTGTCTACAATTTTCATTAAAAATTGCCTATCCGTTCTCACCCTTCAGTTCTCTCAATTATTTAAATCAGACCCCCCGCAGTAAATTGACGAATAAAACAGCCTTCCTATCACCTGCTGAGTTTTCATTGGTCAAGTAATTTTCATCGGATTTATCGGAGTGTTTCGGCATTATGATATTTTTGGACTCACAACCTTGTCTCCTGGTTAGGACTGTCATCCTCAATATCTCCAAGGCAAGCGGAGAATCCATGTTGCACACAACATCGAACAGCAGTAAAAACCTTGAGTGCGTTCCCAGATTGTCTTAACTAGAAGTATGCGCCTAGAAAGTTTATACTATTAGCAGTGTATTCATCTGTTGTGATTGTGTGAAGTTTTATTCGAACTTATATCTACCACGTTTCATCGGTACTTACAATCGGCATACAATGATGAATACTCACTCAGTTTGCTCATAGTGGTTATTCATGGTGTACAGCTGTAACTTGTGTGGTCAGTCAGCAGACCTATCCACGCCATCTGTCAGCAGGATTGGTGAGGTAAAAACTGATCTACTTCAGGTATGGAGGTGACTAGTTTCTGATAGACTACGTATTTCAAAAAGTTCCTGATGAGTGCCTGAGTATTTAATTCATTGATACTGTCAGATATACTTCTTTGCACATGTTCTACTGGGCCGCAGGTCCTGAATATATCAATCGTATTATGAGGTGACGTTATTAGGGATAAAGCACTAATAAATACACATGGTATGAATGTTTGCTATTGGACTTGTATCGATCAGCGGTAAAGCTGTTTTCAGTGGATTGACAGATAAAAATTGCTGTCCATAACTAGCTTCAACTAAGCTTTTGATTGGTTGTTTAACACAAGTATGAGGGCAGGTTCGGTATCAGTAATAGCTCGGGAAACAAGCGGTTAATCAAAAGGATGTGTGGATGAAAACTGAAGAAACGTACAACAAGAGATGCAGCAGTAACAATACAGAAAGAGAGGAAAAAGCAAACTTTTTAACAGTTCAGGACTATCCGCTATTTTGGTAATTTTACCATTGTTCGTCCAAGGTTTGTCTTTTTTTCTGAAAGTGTAGTTGCTACTTACTACAAGAAGTAAAATGACAGCTCTGTTACTCACTACGATCACCAGCTATACCACCCTATATATATATATATATATATATATATATATATATATATATATATGAGGAAATGAGAAAA
>LUCH01002056.1:64742-78962 GCA_013368495.1 Paragonimus heterotremus
GATTCTATGTCTGGGGTGTGACCAACAGTGTGTGGGAGAGACATGCTAACAGCTTCGCACACGAATGCACGAACACAAACTGGCGATAGGACAAGATGACCCTAGATCACAACTGTGGCACCACCGCGCGGACACAGGCCACAAGGTCAAAGTGATCGCAGGGGCAAAGATGAAATGGAAACGGCCTGTACTGGAGGCTCTCTATTCGTGGAATTCGTTCAAGCGACACGTGGTTATAGACAGCCACTACCTCAGCATCGTTGTCACTGGAACGATAAACGAGCGAAGACAGACCGAAAGGCGAACACGGTGAGCGGCAGAGCGATCACATTCCAACGCGCTTATTTGTTTGATGGCGGATTCTATATATATATATATATATATATATATATATCATATATATCATATATATCATATATATATATATATATATATATACGTTAGCACTCAGCTTCATTGGTCTCAGTTTAGAACCAGTCAGCAATTCACGTCATTAAACAAGGTCTTTCATAAGAAGTCATGTTTTGCCTATCGATTGACATTTTTCTCCATGCAGTGAACTCAAACATCACTTTTCTAAACATGCTGTAGATCATTATGTTGAACACATTTTTGAACAGATTGCACGATTGTCTGTGAAATACAATGAGCAAAAGGTGTGCGCAAAAATGTTTTGATGTACGTAAATCTCGCTCTCATGTGTTCGCATTAAATTCACTTGACTGGCCTCAACTCAAGCCAGTTCTTTCTTTCAAGTACCGTTCATTATAGATCATGAAAGATGTTCTAAAAAATTCGGAAATCAAAAGTGACCTTATTTCGCGTCCCAAACTGTGACTGTCATCTTAAATTTTGGGTCTTACGATTACTAGACATTAGCGGACTGTCCATACCTGATTAGAAGCACATGCAGCAACGGAGTTCGAACCCACAACCGCACGATGGATAGCCATTCAACGTTACGGTTGAGTTACTGCGAGTACACATGCGATTCACACAGTACGTGGTAAAATGGCATAAACTGACGCAAAAATAGCACAACCCAATCGACAATGCTGAGGATCCAATTGAAATGGAACTCGTTTTGTAAAGTGACATTTTTTCATGTCCTGGAACCAATATATCTTTTTATTTTAGCTTTACTTATTAAAGTTTTGGATTAAAAATGGTCAGTGATACTCTGAAATATAAGAAGCTGTTTCATAATCTTGGTATTCAAATGAATATCCTTTCATCCTGTAGGGAGGTACTCGTTAATCGTTATGCCCCTCGAAGCCTACTGATTTCCTTCCATGGTACACCAACCGGTACAATTTAAAAGTGCGAAGTCGACTCACAACACTTCATAGTGAATGTTTTGTAACTTTCTGAATATCTCGCTGATGTCACATTTGTATATGTCTGTCATCATCAAACTTGCGACACTTCCTGCTCTGCCGCACAGACGGTAGCAAGTAACAGATGGAAACCGCTCCTGTCCTTATAGAACTGCATGTTCATTGGTATCAGACTGCCCGGGTAACTGATGCGCATTGATATGTGCGCGTATGTGCGTGTGTGTGAGGTTGTTGATTTTGTTGTGTCTTCACAATGTCCACCGAAATTTGCTATGTAAACCCACAGAATCCATTATGCACCTGTTGAGATATAGAGGAATGTTTTCGAGGAATACAATGTGCAAGAAGCTGTTTCTAACTTCTGTGTGCGAATTTGTTACAAAAGAACATTGGTCTGATAAGTTAATGCTAGATCTCAAAATTTACATGTTCTATTTCGTGTGTGTATATTTTATTTCACTTACTTCAAGCGCAAGTCCGATTGGTAATCAGCAGACAAAATTTGCAATGTCAGTTATTCATAAACATCGGTCAGTTTTAAACGTGAAATTATCGTGGGAGCGAAAATCGAGCTCATTATCCAAAACTGCTGGCACACAGAAAAATATAGGTCGTGAGTGATACTCACCGCACCAAACGACACGATCTTCGTCGTAAGATACATAACAATCTCAGGTCACAATGCCGATAGCAGATCGGTACTGACGAATTCTCACAAGCTACAAATTCTGAAGTATTCGAGAGCAATATTAGTAAGTAATCCATAACCGGCATCATTCGCTTACATATAATTACCCTGCCAGTGAAAGTGCTGTTGTCTCCGAATGTCAAACCTCTCGGTATTTACCAGATGCAATGAAAGTCCCATACCACCTAGGCGAGCAGAACGGAATAGCAGATGGGCAAAGAAGTGACCGGGCATTTGCAAATTTGAGTCACAATTGAGATGAAGCAAGCTTTAACAACTGGTGTTGCGCAACAGTTGTAAGGCAAAACGATCTACATATTTGATCCTGCGTCAAGTTTTAAATGCCAGACGTCGGGTCACAAGGATCAGTGTTTCACAGCTGATTACTTGGCCAACATTCGATGACTACACTAGTTCGTTAAGTTGGTTGCTATTCCCAGAAGGAAGCCACTCCTTCAACTGCAGAAAAACACGAGTATTAGTCACAAACTGCCGTTGCGAATGATCAGTTTGTGTTTGTGTGAGTACGCGGTCTCGCACTTTCTTCGCTGGATTTGTTTGGCTCTACCATATAAATAGTTACAGCACAATGTGTAACCGATGAGATACAATACATTTTGCCAGATAATACATCGTGCAATCTGTTGTGTGACCTGTTGTTTGACACAGTTTTGGATAGGCTGCATGGCCCCTGTTTACAACTTTCATCCAATGCTGCTCATTTAGGACACTTTAACCATATGATATTTCATACACGCTTCGGCTAACATCTGTTTCACACAGGTCAGTGGACTCTAGAAAGTTTTAAACAGGACCACTGAGTAAACCCCCATTGTGTGCTGTCGCGATAAAGCTAACCAGACGACACTGAGGAAGTGGACACACCTTATCGTCATTATAGGAAATGTGAGGGAATACCGGCTTTTCTGATAATGTGTCAGATCGAAGTCCCATGTCACGAGGCTGTCTGAATTCTGCAATGAAAGATTTAGGATAACGGTTTAGCTGTGGAGTGGTCCTTAAAGAAGGTCACTTTGTGAACTGTTTTCAGTGAAAAATATGGCTGATTTGATCGAGCAACGCTGACAGTAAGGTTCAAGGCACACCGCATTCATAATGCACATACTGACGTGTCCAAGTGCTCTTGTAAGGGATAATTCGTTGATTGAAGCCATATTTAAAGCCCACTGTGGACGGTTGAAACCAGTCAGTACGGAAACACCCCAAATTAGAAGAGTTCCAAAAGTACACAAGGATGATACACCTCTATGTCCCATTTTGTGTATGAACAATTCCGCTTTTCATAAAGTTGCTCGTTAGCTAGTGGACATTTTGAATCCCATCCGTAAAGTCTTATACTCACATTGCTTGAAGGACTCTTTTGAACCAGCTGAAGTCTTAGAAAACATTTCGGTGAGTACCCAATTAATGTGTTTCAAGGATGTTGATTCTCTTTTTACAAATGGTTCCCTTCGTGAGACAGTTGATTTGTTATGCCATTTTATCTCGAACCAGAACTGTGATATTGGTGTTCCAGTTGAATACCTCAGAAATCTTATTTTGTTATGTACAGAAAACATTCGTTCCAATTTTGGGGGACTTGCATACAAACAGATAGACGGTTTGGCTATGGGTAGTCCGTTAGGCCCAACACTAACGGACATTTTCTTAGGAATGATTGAGCGGCAAGTGCCGGATAATATAGCCGAATCGTTATTGTACAAACGATACGTTGATGATATTTTAATTTTTACTGACGTTACTCATTTTGACTTGTTCTTCAACTTCCTTAATAATATCCACCCCAACCTAGCTTTATCTCACGAAGTAGAATCGAACATTAGTTTGGCTTTTTTGGATGTACTCATTACTAGACGATCGAATGGCACGTTGCAGCCCTCAGTTCACCACAAAGCGACATGGAGTGGTCAATATCTTCAGTTTTCCAGCTTTGTTCCTATTGCATACAAACGGGGTTTGGTTAGGACACTGTTTCATAGAGCCTGGCGTATTTGCACCCCCAATACACTGCAGATGGAACAGGAATTGCTGAGACAAACGTTACTAGCAAATGGATATCCCGACAAATTCATCGGAGCACATAATACGGTGAAGAAGAGCACTGAGCCCATACTGACAGCTCAAAAGAAGGATGTTTTCCTATTCTTGTCATTCAAGGGTGATCATCTGGCCAACGACATGAAGCACAAATTAAACCCTGCTCTGGCTCGAACGTATGTGGCTGCGCAGTTACGTTCATTTCGAACCACCGCCAAAGTAGTTTGTCAAACTGATTTGTCTCTCTTGTTGTGTACTAGTTCAGTTGCAGTTGCAGTGGCGTTTACATAGGCAGAACAGATGGACAGCTATCACAGCAAGTCGCCGAACACATCCTGAAGTGGCTGAAACAACAGATGATTCACCAGCTTCGACTTGTTGTACTGACGGCTCGAAATCCAACGTCATCGATTACTAAACATCTCATGATAACAGGTCATCAAATTGATTCATTAGGCTCGTTCAAGATATTGTTACGCAATCGAAACCCGAAATTGTTAGCTTTCTGCGAGGCGATGCTCATGCGACGTTATGTGCACAAAAGTGGTTGAGACAGCCAATCGGGTTGCCATGGTCGTGCCAGCAATAATTGGCTTGCTTGTAGGTATGTCTAGTCCCTGTTTGTCCTTATTTGTATGTTGTATATAACTGGTATGTTTTACGTTTGCGACAGGTGAGAGTAAATGAGACGTTAACCTATCGCAAAATATATCTTCTTTTTACTCTGACGAATTGATTCATTATCAAGGGATCTGATCAGAATTTTCGTTTGAATGCAAATGATTTCATATCAGAAATATGTAAACATACATATATCACACATAACTAAGAGCTGACAATAAACTTGCATAGGCTTGAAGAGTCTTATCAAGGAACTTGACGAATGGTGTCTTTAGTTTGCGCCTTCTTCCATTTTGACCGTTCGGAAAGTCTGAAAAAAATGATAAAACGCACATTTAGCTGGAGCTACTATCGGAGTGAATTTGAAACCATTTTAAATTTGATGGAGTTTACACATTCTGACTGAACATGTATAAATTTTATTGATTTGGCAACTTAATTTTAAAGGTCATTCAACAGTTTATTATCCTATCCAATATTTAAACAGCCTGAAACCAAACAGCACAAGCTGTAAATTGATCATCCGAAGATATCGAAATTGAAAAATTCATTGAATACTATCGCACTGGAAACCTTTGGTGTTGTCTTCCACCCAAACGTCGTGGTCTAGTTGTCCCAAGAGCGAATACCGTGCTAAAGATGGCGGGCAATCGAAATCCTAGATGTGAATGTGGTCACTATATTGCCGGACCATAGATGGTTTAAGAATAACTGGTGATGTCAGACACGGAATTAAGTAAGGCAAATTTATTCGGAGAACACCTAACCCATAAATAGTAACCATCTGCCTATTTGCAATCGTGTCTTCTTTATAGTGTAAGCGTAAAGACCGTTCCTGTTAGAATGCAACTTTTTAAAGAATTCATATATTAGGTTCCTCATTCCCCCCAAGTTTGTTTCGTTGAATATTAGGTAATGAATTGTTAGTAGAATAAGATAGACCTTTGAAGGATGTTTGGTCTTCACATTTTACTGCATCACTGTGATCGCTTAGTATAGAGTGTGTCGAAACTGAGCAACCTCCCCAAAACTGATTGAATTTTCTATTTGGTTGATTGAGCTAACTGTCTGGATAATATAATTGGAAATAACCATTTGGTTTGCCTGATTGCTCTTTCAAAATATCACTAATTTGTGGCTATTGTTATCAATCTGAAATCTTTATCTCATCTATTTTGTGGCTGAAGTGATTAATAAGTAATCGGATTTTATTAGCGAACAGTTTTTTTGTGAAGATTTGGCAGTAAATTGATACCTTCCACTGTGAAGGTTCCCATAACACTGACAACCACGGGGATTTACTTGACAAGTTTCGTGTATAACCGTTGTGGACTCGGCCTTATTCTGCTCATGGCTCGTTTAATTCGGTTCGGAATTTTTTATGACAAGCACACAAAATGTTCTCGTTCTATTTTTGTCTAAGGTAGCAACACTGAAAAAAAAAGTGATGTAATTAAACATCTAACAAAATAGAAATGTGAAAAAATAAGTCCTATTTCTGAATGAGAACCAGTGGACTGGACTCAGCATTTATGCGATATACACCGTAATGCTAATCTCAAGTCAGTCTCAAATCAAATCTAACTTTTATTGGACGGCTTATCACCATCAAAGACAGTAATACACTAGTGATTCACACTGAGGTTTAAGTCCCTGACAGTCACGAAGGAGAAAAAGCAAACCCTGTATAAGAAGTGAGAAGGAAAAAGAAAAGGAGAAGAAGGGGATGGAAAGGGGACCCAACTACTAGAGCTAGCCATGTCTATATTCAAACATACAACATCAAGGTGTCTACAGCTTACAAACAAACAACCGAGCTGTAAGTTAAAGTAAGGCGTCATCAGCAAGACAGCTTCCTCACGGCTTTCACTGCCTCGCCTCATTTAGTGCACTCACTTCACAGACAACTCGGACAAACAACGACAACATTCACGCCACTGAGCTCGGTTAGCCGCCATCTCACCTAAAGTTTCAAGCCATCGACTCTGCGATTCGCGAGGGCTCCAGCCCGGGAAACCAACCCGATCTACAATGCCCAACCCCTCCGTGAACGATTTCATTTGTCGACGCCAGGTCATCATCCGTCCACCTCGCACCTTACACCAATCGGCCGCAGCGTCGGCAAACAGTGCTCGGTGTGGCAAACGACTAGCTGGCATTCTTAGTACCTGACCTAATTACCTAAGTCTGTGCAAATTTAGCGACTGAACAAAAGAACTCATTTGATAATCAGTGCCAAACGCCCTCGTTGCTTCTGTCTGACAATGCAGATTCAACATTACGGTGGAATTTTTATGTAATCACTGCTTCGGCTTAGTTTTCCTGAGTTGGTAGTCAATTTTCAATACCACTATCATTATTGTTAATTATTATCACTTCTGGAGGTCTTAAGCTAAATTAGCATAGTTCGACTCATCACCTCCATCCTCCAGGTCATTCACAATTTTAAGATTTTTACAATTCTTACTGTCAGTAAATAAGGGATACTTGACTCATCGAGCTTAATTCACGATGATAACTGTAATTATAAATAAAACCGTTCCTGAGCAGTCAAGTCAACCGATAATCAAGACCGGGTTTGCGTACAAAACAAACCAAATAGAAGTTAACACGAGATGGTTATAGAAATACGTTTTGAATACTCCTAATCAAATCAAATTTAATTTCGAATGCTTATTGATCACCAGCTACAATTCCAGTTTTACACCGCAAGAGAGAAATTGTAGTATACTTTTCGAACTACATGTGAACCGGATATGATCAGGTTACCAATCTGCAATCAAGAGAACTCATCGTAGCAATCGCCATGACCTGTGATCATGTAAATGGTAGCCAAACATTGTCATCGCTGTGATACCGTGTTTGTTTCCCAGAGTTATGAATGCAGTACGATTCACATTAATCTATTTAAAAATAATTCACTTATTGTGAAATTTGTTTGACAGGTGCATTTTTCGTGTTTTTCGCAAGTGTTATCAGATGCCAAAGTACCACCCAAGAATAGGTTTACATAGATTCGCATTATGCTTTAAGTTTAAGTCTAAACTATCCGCTTTCACTCAATTTTTGTGGTTGTTCAAGTCAGTTTTTAACCCTCTTTGAAGTCTTTCAAAACAGTACTGAGATAAACCTTTTTTAAGCAAGCATGTATTGAAACGCCCATAAAATAAGTGACTCGAATTAGAAGGATAATCAGCTTTGGCTTATCTAGTGATACAACAATAAAAGGATTTTTCTCGTTCACACAGGTCACTATGTAAGGACGATATTAGTAGTGGAGAAATTACCAACAGTCATCCAGATGACCAACTCGAAACGAAGAAACGTTGGAACTATGGACTGTTATATTTGTCAAGCTAGATCGAAAGTTAACATAATGTTGCTATCTGTGCAGGCGCTGAATCAAAAATATTTATCTCGTATGGCACCGAAATAGATTAACCTCTTACCTTCACTTGGACCTGCAACAGAACAATGCCAGTGAATATGATTTAGAGTATACCAGGCCCCTTAGATTAGCGACATCACTAACTTAAGTTATGCAGTCGATATGTTGGTTCCGGTAAGTATGGAACCACACTCTGTGCAATATGTGAATAGTTAGGTTTATCCCAGATGGGAAATTGGTGATATTCTCAAGAGCAACACCAGCACAGAAATGACATAAGCATGGCAGATCTCATAGGAGTATAGTTTAGTGTGTAACAACTTTGCGCACCGTCTTACTTAGACCAAGGATAACAAAGCTGAAAGTAACGAAAGGATCTTTATGCTGTACCTATGAACACTAGTGGAAAAGACATTCTTTTGTCAAAACTGTTTGTGCAATTACCATTGATAAACGGTCGGCTACTTTACGAGAAGGGTTGATTGAAAAGTCTGTAAGAATGTGACGGTTGCGATCAATTGTGGATGATGTTCAATTTATTTGAACTACCGTTTGTGTTTAAGTTCTTCAAAAAAACGCTGATCTTGATCAGCACTTCACTTAAGGATGCGGCAGTTGGCGGTAATGAGAACAAGAAACCAACCGTATTCCCCAAATGCAACAATAACAAGGTAATAAATGGTCATTCATGAATTGATGAATTGACAATGATAAGTAATAGATAGCTACTTTGCAATTACTGCTGCTGTGCAGTGCCTTCTTTCTCTGCATCGAAATAAGCTGTCGATGAAACTGTAAAAACAACGCAATAGAAGGTTATTTATTCAAAGTTTCAGAAATTTTCCCGTCGGCTCCTGCATCCAAAAACCTCAATCTTCTGCAGCTTTGCTTGCGTTTCATGCTATATAGCAGCTTTCATTTTGTGAACTGGGTCTATATCGTAACGAGAGAAAACGCTAGTAACGTTCATCGAAAGAAACCTGTACGAAATCCGTTACAAATGTAAGGAATGTTTGCAAATCAGATGCCCACACCTGTATCTCCTGACCTCTACGCTAACACTACACAAACACAAATACTCGCGGATATAGATTAGTTTGTCTGTTTGTAGTATATTGTTTTTCACCTCTCTGTCCGCATTGTATTCACGGTCAGTTTTGATCCAAAGTACAAACAACGCAACCACACTCTAAGAAGTGAACAGCGATTAATCCCAACAGGTTTACAAGTCAAGCACAGAGAAGAAACGTGATTGGGCATGACAGCAAATCAACATAGAAAGAGAGTGATCTGACCTAATTCAAGCAAAAATAACGTGATAAGTGGGGCATATCGTACTACCGAATCTGAAAGTTCAGAACTGACACCAGAACTGCATTAAGCAATCTCGGATTATTGAAAAAGTAACATCCTTTTTATAAGGTAACATTATAAGTAGACATAACAGCTCATAGACATTTCTGACCGACTAGCACCGCCTGTGTGTGAATTCTGATCAGCTGAACTCTCATCATTCAGAAAACTGCTCCAATTCAATCTCATTACAATAAGTCCTACGGTAAGTCAGATCGTTTCATCAAAACCTTGTCTATCGAAAACTCTGCCTAGTGGACATGAATAAGTACAAAGTCTACGAACATCTGCAGCTGGTTTTTGATTGCTTAACAACGCCCCATGAAGATAACGAGAGTTTAATCAAATGACTTTTGGTTTCGCAACTGGCAGGCTAGAGTAAACCCAGACATATTGATGCAAATTTGATGAAACTAGAAAGAAATAACCTGACTTTCAAAATATACAAGAAAACAATAATTTTATCCTTAGTCATTTTCAATATCTCGGGTGGCATAATATACTGATCCTTTGAATTAAGCACATGTTTTATGTATGCCTAGTTACACCGAGATAACAAACGTGCTGAATACAGTTGTAAACTTTTAGATGCAAGCACAAATGTAATCTGGAGCAATTAGATTTCTGGGTATTATCCATCGTTGGATTACGTGAAACATCGCTTGTGGTATGGTTGTAGATAATCATATAACACTTTTGAAAATGTGTGAGACGGTACTGAGTCAGATGCATGCAAGTCAAATCTGTAATACGAAACCTGATGTGCCTACCAGCGGGAACATCGTATGGTACGATTATTTTCGAAATACCCAGGTCATGCGGTTCAGTTCACATGCATACACATATAAAACAATCTGGTTTTAAAACTGATGTGTCTGTCTCGTCATTTATCGCAAAAACAACTAGACGAACGTGCTTGAGATGTGACTTAATCCGATAGATTAACATACGTGATCTGGTGGGACGGTCCGATGTATGTTCCTCTAGCTTAACGGGGCCTAAACATGATCACTCTGTAAACTTTGATCCAAGTGAACAGTTGTCTATGTTTTGTTCTGATTTCCACCCGATAAACGGTTGTGTATATTGATAGAATTTTGAGCACCGAGGCGTCGAAGTAGATTATAAGTAAGGTGCAGCACGGTAACGGCGTTTCTACATACCAGCCAAATACTGATATAATCGATTTAAGTTTAATTTGTCAAAAATCTGATTGAAAATATATCTCGTTTTTATATCTATTTTGCTAACTCAGATGTGTTCTGTTTTCTATCTACTTCATTTCAACAACTCAAGATTAATAACGACGTGCAATTTACCTATTTTTGAGTTATAATAACGTCTTCAGCTGTACAAACTAAGTGATATTGTCAACTGTTATAGGGCCACGTTCTACTCTAAAGAGCTATCGTGTCGAATTTCTATTCTGAGTTTACACACAATCACTGTCATTGCCTGAAAGATAGCGAAATGAAACTGCTTCGTGAACACCTCGTATTATACCACTAACTTAACAATAGTGCTTCGTAAAATGTCTATCCTGAAAGAGTGATAAAATGTTTACAACCGGCTATGACTTCGACTATCTATTACAGCCATCGTTTGTAATTCACAGAGTAACAGCAGAGTTTGATGTTCATGGTTTAAAGAAAAAGATTCAGTCTTATCTTAACGGGTGTTTTACATCATTCTTTAACTTTTTTCACTAGCCGTGGTTGTTTTTTACTTACCACTTGTTTTCTCCTCAAATTTATGTGAAGCAATACAACTGTTGTGATCAAACAGCGGCAGAGAAGTCTTTCCAGCCTTAAAGAAACGCTCTAAATTAGGATGGTCCAAAATGTGTGTTGTATCAGCAGACGACCTTGTGCAATCCTACTTAGCATAATCGTAGCACTGGTATGCTGGAAGTTCAATATTATACTTGGCGAGTTTATCAAAATGTTTAAGAATTACATTGGGCCCATGTACAGATCTGTGAATTAGTAATCTAGTCTTCGTTGAATTTCATACTGATGTGCGTTCTTCATGAGGTTAGGGTACTGTGACTACTTGATGATGGCGGTTTTTACAATACGTACGCTATATTATTCCGGTCACTTGTAAAAATTCATGTTGAAGACAACAAGTTCATCAGAGACCGTAATCCATCCTTTATGATTCCTCAATCTTAAACACAAAGATAAAAATCCCCAATGGTTATACTTATTACAGAAGTGTTACGTAATCCTGAAAACAGTTATTGATACGCAGCATACAGACTTTGTGAAGAAACTGATGTGCGCAAAAGCCACAGTAGTTCGAATTTATTCATTACCCACCGGTATTCAGTGATGGAAATGCGTTGACCAGCCGAAAAGTAAAGTGACGACGGAAAACGTAGAACCTAACGAAAATATTTGCATTTTATTATATGAATAAAAAAAGGAAATTCTCTGAGCCGTAACCATGACTGAGTCAAATGAATTAGGTGATACATCTGATATTACTGAACATTTTAGAAGGACAGCTGATTTACAGCATCTAGCCTCATCATAAAGCTGGTCGATTACGCAAACAGTTGTTTTCAGTAATTCTCATCTGGTCTTCTCAATTACATAAGATTTGTGCCAAGTATTTTTATGCAAATCGAATCAAGCCAAACGGTTCAATAAAAATTACTAAAAGTGTCAATATTATTCTGCACCTCAAACGTATAATTTCAATTCGTTTTCGAACTTCATAAATGCAATGATAGCGTAGCAATGAGTTGACCTTTAGATGCATTGCTCACAGATATATTCACGGCCAAACTGGAGCGTAAAATGGTATAGCAGAGGACACCTACTCATTTTTTATCACTCTGTCAAACAGTGATGAAGTTACTTGTGAGGTTTTCACTCGCTGCATTCCTAGTGTTTTTGTAAGTGATCATCCTTCAACGTAGGTCATTTTATTTCACACACCCTGCTCTGTACTACTGTCACACTTGAACTACAGCCTGACTGGGTTTTCTCAGTCTTTGTGTATTTATTCTCTTTCTATTCGTTGCTAAGCAGGTTCCTTTTGGAAAGTCGAAAGGTGGCTATCGAAAAAACTTTGCGAACACCGCTATAAAAAATTGTGTAAGAGAAACTTGATTCTCAACGCTAGCCATTCTTAGAGAACTGACCCTGGTTAACAAACAAAGCCACAGGAAACTTTTCGAGTTCCCTATAAGGTGTATCAAGTTCAGTTCAGAGCCGTGAGTCTGTGGTCGTTATCACCTGCCTGATCTGTTGCCATTAGGTCCTATCACTCCTACTTGCGTGTATGAAAACAGCTCGTACAAACTCTCCATCTCCCTTGATCACTTATTCCATAGCTATTCGCAACACAGGTGAGAGTGGAATCAGCTGGAGTATGTCTTATATCATATACTATGGATAATCTCAGGCACTCTGTAACACTTCCACCCTCTTCGAGTAGACTGATTCAATCCTTGTCTGTAAGTTTTAGTGACCTGTTTGAGTTGCTCCAATTTTCATACCTACTCCGCACACACCGTGCAGATTTGTCTGAAACAAAGCTTCTTTCATTGTCGTCAGTTACGTATTCACGCCTTATATCGAAATTGGTCTGATTTGGTCAGTTATATATATATATAGATAAATGGGTGTGACATGCGTCTGTCATACAAGCAGTCATTGGTAGTCAATGCCGCTTTTGATTTATTGCAATTTCAAGTGAAGTAATTGTATAGGACAGACCTAAATAGTAGTTTCCTCCTGCGTGTAACGCGGGTAGCCATAAGTAATCGCGAGAATGTCTTAGCATGAACGATAGGTTTCACTTTTGTCAACCTGTCATTTCATCATTATAGTTTCTTCTTGTTGATCAGGGGCGCATTGAGGTAAGCACAATTGTCCACTTCTGTCAAATTAGGCTGTCTTATTTTTAGATCAACTGTATTCTCAGGGAGATGCAGACGGTTATGTAGACCTGTTTTCGACAGTTATGTCTGTCGATTTGACAATATGCTAGGACTAATTTGGACTGTATTACTTGCTTGTATCGAAATCTTGTGCCGTATCTGCCGCCTCACGTGGCTACTAAAACAAGACTGCCCCTTTTCCGCTTTCTTTCGGAGGAGCTAGTACAGAAGTGCGCAGTTATCAATCAGTCATCAACATTTTCATGGTCAGACATGCATGAATAGTTTTTACTGATGCTTAGGTGCTATATATCAAGTAGGAGAAGGGCAATTATTAACTAGAAAACGAAAGACGAGGACAAATAATAAGGCTACTTATATCTGATTTCAAACTGCAAATATCAGGAGGCATGCACCTTACAAACAACCAACCAAGATGTAAGTAAAACCATAGTGTCGTCAGAAATACAGCTTTCGTGTAATTTTCACTTGAATAAGGCAATGAGAAGACGTAAATCATGTGATGTTCTCCGGAGTAACATTTCGTACATTCTGATAACACATGAACATGTAAATAATTTTAAACATTAAGATAAGGTTCCGTAGGGCGGAAATAATGGCTTAAGGGATTAGAGAGACGGACACGGAAATGAAGATTAAACAAATGGGAACGCTGACTACCAAGGCAGCCGCAACGTCAACACAAACTGTTTATGAACACACAGGGTGGGATTATAACGTCTGATAGCCAAAGCCTCAGCAAACTGGAGGATACGTTTCCGGTGACTTCGAAAATTCACAGAGAATGCGTCACAAACCTTGACTGTGTGTCCTGTTTGGCCAAACAGGACACACAGTCAAGGTTTGTGACGCATTCTCTGTG
>LUCH01002057.1:0-22973 GCA_013368495.1 Paragonimus heterotremus
TCAATTGTGAGTGATGTTCAATTTGAAATTAACCAAATCTCCGACTACTCATCAGTAATTCTTCATGAGATTAATACAGTTATGGGGATTTAGCGGTATCAAAACAGTGTGCGAGTAAGACGAATACGTTTATGAAAATATCAGTGGATAACGTAGAGCGTTACAAACTATCCAAACCTCTATAGGTTAGTCACTCAGAGAGAAACTCAAGTGTTGATAATGTTTGGTTTGGAGTTCCACCCAGCATTAGGTCAAATAGTTGTCCGTTAGAGTTTGGATAGGCTTAGAGACTGATAGTGTGACTTTTGGCCACGACAACTGCAAGGCTTGCATGAAGTTTTTTGTGCGAAAACAAAATCGACACCTTATGATAACGCAATGAAATAAGCAGTTTCTTGTTCACAATCGGTTTTACTACTCCACAGATTTATCACTCTGTTGATTAATAGTGGGACAACTGTTCATTCGATATATGGTAGGTTTGCCGATCGAGAAGTTGGCTAGCATTTGTACGTAACTACGGTTTTCATCAGTGAGATGGATGAACCCGATTCCTCACCGTGTGTTTGACATTGCTGTACATTTGTGCTGAAGAATTCACTCATGACTTTATGCGGACGATGATCTTAGAAAGAGTTACAATTCTCTTATTTCTAAAACCGTGCCCATAATTTAAAATGAAAACCGCCAGACATTCCTGCATTTGAACAATAATGTACGCAGAAATGAACAAACATCCATTCTATCTTCAACAAAACAGAAAGTACCCAGTTACAGATACAAAATACTTGTCATTATGACACCATAGCCTATTTTGAAAGAGAATCAGCCCGGTGTCAGAAAACCTTAAAAGATCGTAGTTTATGCGAATGTTGTAGGATAAAATTAGCCGCAAGGGCATGTCATTTCTGTGGGTTTTTGATAAAAATCTACAGAGCTCATTATCTTTGGAATTAACACAAACTAAATTGAATGGCTAAATTCTGGCTCCAATTCCTGCAGAGATACATTCAAACTTGTTTTGATTTTGTTTCAAACCGTATTTCATACTTCTTTAGTATTCCATAAAGTCTAGTTGGAAAATTTGTTTATTGGATACTATAAGCCAAGGCAATTGCAACATGTCTTATTCTGGACATGTGGATAGAATAGGCTCGTTTCAACGCAGTTAACCACATCTCATTCTTCTAAATCCGTTTTGGCGTATCTTTGGTCTTTTATGTTGTTATACATTCTCGACTAACATTATCCAAGCTTTCTGTAAACAACTTTGCCAGTGCAAGCTTCAACGTTGGAATTGCATCATAAGAGCATAGTGGATTTCTGTATATTTTGAAAGTCAGTTTTCGCTGTAAAAGATACAGCTCGCTTGTTACACAAAGAATACACATTGAGAAGCAATGTGGTTATAAATGAACTGAAAAGTAGGATTAGAATTCAGACCCCATCTATATGTATATGTTCTTTCATTTGTTCCTGTGGAGCAGATCACAGTTATCAAACATCAAGATAACCCTCGAAGTGAATACTGGAAAACCATGCACATTGGTTAGGGCTCCTTGAATCACGATCGACCAAAAGCGACTTCTTCGCTCATCGAGCTGATGGAGAGCATCGCGCGAACATTTATCAAAGCTTCCAGGTAATTTGTCTATTTGTCAGATAATCTACCGACGACTGTCCGAATACGAACAATCTATGCTGCCAAAGCAATAGAAACCAGTCTGCTTGACCCAGTATTGTTATCAGAAGCGGCTTGATCAGGCACTGAGTCTATTCTGACCTCAAACCCACCAGATGAGTGGTAAACCTGTGCAGTTACACCAATCGCCGAGCGTGTCATAAAAGATCATTCAGGTTGTCGTGAACTGCTTCATTGCAATGAGTTCCATTAGCATACCGATCTCACCTTATCTTCTCTCTATATAACTGTAGCAGCTTGAAGAATGATTACGTAAAATATATATATATATCTGTCTGTCAATATCCTTAACTAATAGCGTTAGTAATATGGTGCCATTTCTTCCAGGAAAAAGTCTAGCAAGTAACACTTTACGAGGACCGAGACTATTCACATGAGGTAGATCGCTTACTGAAACAAGCCCACCATCATCACAACACAACTTTTGGTGGAGTGAGTCGGGCTGACTTGGTTCTAAGAAGCAAATCACGATGGCCTGTCCCGCCCAACCACAGCCCGTTTACAAGAAGCATGTAAAATTACTTGTCAGCCGTCTTCACGTATCGTTGTAGCAGGATAAATTCTCATCAATAAGTGACAAAGAAACTTGGTGTGAAGCATTTTCAACTGATTCGCCGAAAGTGCACGGTTCAAATTAGTTTTGCTTCCTAAACCAACCTAACCATACAGTAGTTCGATAGACCTAGTATGGGCTTACTTTCAGGCATTTTTCATAGGTCTAGGCTCAATCAGCGTTGTAGCAAACGACCACTGGGGAGTTTGATTTGTTCACTCTAGTGATGACCCTTTGTGAGTAGGATTTCAGTATCTACCTTTTCATCGGACCCCTTTTCATCAGACACAGTATGAAACACGGCACCTCAGAATGCGCCCTTCTTCTTCGAGCTGCTTTGCTGAGACTGTCTGAACCAAGAACCAACCAAAGATCACTGACTAAAACATGTCCATCTTACTTATATTGCACCTTTTAAACGGATCCTGCTAAATGAGAGTTCCTGAATTATAATGCTTATTATCTGAATATTGTCTGTAACTAAAAACAGACTGACAGTGTCTCAGGTTGCGTGTAATCCTGCTATTATAATGGGATAGATGGTGCAGAATGTAACACCTACTAAGCTGTCTGACTGCTTTCTATCCTTTGGTCCTAGCCTATTGCAGGCATAAAGGCTTTCTATCTCGAAATGTTCTCCTTCATCATTAGCTGATTGATTGGCGTAACGGTGCTGGCAAAAGCTACTAACTAGCATGCGCCCTAATTTGGTAAAAACAAGTTACGACAAGACAAGTCTTGAACAAGTTTGATTACTTCTGTCATTGTTTGCTGCATCGAACCCGCACTGATCTAGTCTCATGAAGTTCAAGAACCTTCCTCCCTAGAATAAATGGTTTTGCGTCATCCAGAGGATTTTCATATTTCGGATGGAAAACTGCAATAACAAAATTCTGATTACTTTTATTTAACTGCACTCTGTAGACCTGGTTATTCAAACGATACTAATTACTTCATCCATGTCCTCCCATAGTTGATCGGGGTTTCAACCCTTCATCCGTTGTTTATCGATGTATATCATAGTCTGGCTGTCTTCAGTCGATGTGCTGAACCCACAACAAAATATACGGGCCCAGAATGCTCGTTTGAAAGTAAGAATCCAAAAAACATTCCCATAAGCACTTTTTTGACTGGTCAGTAGTCTGTCAAAAGGAGTTGTGTTGCAAGGGAAATCAGCGCTCACTTTTTGAACAACTTTTTGGTCATTACACACAAAGTATAATTGTACGGCAATCTCGATACATGTTTTCAAAGTTAGCTAGACACATGGAAAACAAACAAGATTTTGAAAGCAGCTTATAGTGGAACTGGCTGCAGTGATGCCTCGTTAAAGTGTCGGTGAGTTCTGATTTAATTGGTGAGAAATTCGATTCGTTTCATTCAGCATCGAGTGAAACACACACACGCTGGCCCGACTGTGGTCACTTCGGTGTTTCTTGAGATATTCGCTGACTTGACTCGGTTTTGAGGTTCGTTTTTATTTGGTTCCTTTGAGTAAGTCATTCAGGAGGAATTTCTGAGGAGCCGTTTTGGCTTGGGATTCTGTTTCTATGTGCGTGACTGTGGAATCGCCAGTGTACCTTAACTAGGCTAGGAACTGCAAGTCTAGATCGTATTACGAAATAAGCTTGCTGTGGGAATAAACACTGTTATCACCACGTCGTCTCGTTTATACACCATACAGTTGGTTATATTCAATCAATCACCTACCTGGCCAATTGCAACTTCAAACACAGTCGCAGTTGGGTGAACGCACGTGTGAGGAGATTAGCTCACTGCTGTTCTGTCAACCTATGGCTGCATGACACCCTATATAGTCAGTGGCTAAGACATCCTGCTGGTTCTCCTCAATCATTTTTCATCATGTATTTTGTGCACTACTGCTCAGATACACGCGCAGCGACACAACTAGCTTGATCATAATTCAATTTGGCTACCTGGTTCAGACAACCACGTCCTTTTCTTGTCAGCGCGCTAACCGCGCACCACCATAGCTGCTAGGTATCCTCTGGTTCATCTCGTACTCTCTGAAATTTGTTGTTTTGCATAATACCGACGCTTGCCACTCTTCATCCACTTTCCACTGATCAACGAACCACTGCAATTAATCATTCGACGTTGTTTCTTTGCCTCATAAAATACTCATCGTTATTACCTTTCCACACTAGACACTCTTCTGACGTTAACTGGTGGGGTAGTGACAACACGGATTCATGTTCGCTCACGCTATTGTGTCAACTTCTAAGTAAATGGAAACGTGGTACGGTTTATTACAGAGGAAAAACAGGAATGATTAAACCTAGAACAACGGGAAGTAGCTTACCTTAACCGCACTTCACGATCGTGCTGTTCAATCCCAATATGCGGTTTTAGTGAAAATTATTATAATCGTATTACTTACCCAAGAGGTTTTAACCAGTCTACTTTCTTTTATATAACGCCACTTGCTTTGGCGAGAATAATCGCACGTGTATTATTATTTCTGGAAATAAGCGGAGATCATTCACAATTCATGTTCTTACGTCCAGTGTGTTTAACACTTCGAATGCTAAAATTTATTGTATGGTTTTACATACTGTAATGTACATCGTGTTACACACGAACTGTGTACATGGCAAACGGCCAAGGGTGAAATAACCACTTCAGCAAGGAAACTATGCATTAATCACGTTCTGTATATATCCAAACGATGGCGAGAGGGTATGTACAATAGGATATACTTACCTGTTAGCTTTGTCACAGGGATACCCTTACTCAGGTGAAAAGTTGCGAACAGGTTACAGTGATCTTGTTGTGACAGTCTATCGCCCATTTTTGATGTACACGTTTTCGAATATACTATTACTTCAGTGACATGTTCGGAATCTCACCGAACGTCTCAACCCACCGATTGTGTGAGTCACGAGGTCCCCAGCCTTGGAGATGCACCCGATCTATGGTAGTCTAACCCTACGTGAACTATTAGATTTGTATACGCCATGTCATCATCTGTCCACTTTGCAACTTACGGCAGTCGGGCACAGCGTTAGCAAGGTGATCGGTGAAACGGTCAACTGGTTGTCATCCTTAATACAGTCAGTCCACGATAGCAAACTTGCTTGCTGTTGAGACGTCCGGTATACTTCCCCACATAGACACAGTCCATCTTCTGGTATCAAGTAGAACATTGTTAAGATCCAGCATGCTATCTACACTGAAAAAACCATAATTCTTCTGTAATATGAAAAATTTTATTTGTCAGCTTTCACTTTCGGACTTTACTCTACTTTGGCGCTACCGCGAATTGTTGACGGAAGTTGAGCTTTGTTTTAACCCGGTGATTCACAATCAACCTTAGCCTCGGCAGTAGAAAGTGTTCTGATTCGGATCGCTTTTGATGAGTTGACCGGCACGCCGAAACGATTGGAATCAGGCTGCTTGACCCGTTGTTATGTCATCAAAAGCGGTTTGTTCGGGCGCTGCACCTACCTTGGCCACAAATCCACCGGATCGATGGCCAACCTGCTCGGTCGAACCAATGGACAAGCGTGATGTGACCGACCAATCAAGTCATTGCCAATTGACTGACCTGTGACCTAGTTTCTCTGTAATAAGTCTGATCGATATCACGATCTAATTCTATTAATTCCTAATATAATTGTACCCGCCTGAAGATGAATCATCGAAAACATATGTTTATCTATATGTCTTTACTCATAAAATCTACTGTCGTACTAACAGACTTGTTTGGTATGGCATCGGATTGCAGCTGTATTTCACTCGTGTCAACCTTTCGTCCAACGTTAGCAAAAGAGAAGCCCGTACGTGTTCCTGCAGTTTAATCTCAATGTTTTAAATGTTTTTTTGTCGGAGATGACAAACCTGTTGCCAATAGTTTGGTTGGACTAGCATTTTGTCTAATCTAAGAGATTTCTTCGGCCCACAAACACGGTTTCGAGAAGCTGTGTCACGAAATGTACTTTCACAAATGTTCATTTTTCACAACATTTCGGTTGACTTGTTTCGTTCATCTATAGCAAAACACACTCTAACCTGATAAACAATTCGTGTTCTGTAAAAGCTAACAGAAATCCACTGCTCTTCGAAAAGTTTAAGATGACCCGAAAATGTCATCAGCTATAGTTAACCTACGAGTGTCCAGCGTTCAGTAGGCGATTCTGACCGCGTTCTTGCCTACTCGTGTAACATCTTATGGAGATTTGCAGCTGCTTTCCCACTATCGCGTAGTGTGTTTCCCAGATCCATGGTTCGTCAAATAAGTATTACCTAAGAGTACAAGAATATAGAGTACCTACTGCTCATTGTGGTGTATGAGTTGATTCAATTGGAAGAGTTCATGTCGATCCCCCTTCTCTCACTAACATGTTCAAGTTGTTTTTATTTTTTCAAACAACCATCAGAACAGAAACGATTTTTCGCGGAAATCATACTTTTGCTTATTTACCGTGTAATCTCAAGTAAACACCAGTTACGTGTTTTTAGGACAGTTTAATAGAAATTTGGCCAACGATACGTCATTCGCGAAGTGTTTGGTGTTTCAGATCAGTCGAGCGCAACATTGAGTTGAGTCAGGTTTGTCAGTACACGCCAAGGGATCAGCATTAAAATCTAATGTTTATTTTCTAAACAGGTTGGCTGAAAATTCTAACTGAATGCAGAGTCTATGATCATTTGTGAACGAGGTTCAACTTTCAGTGTAAAAAGTAGCTAAAAGCTTTATCGTTGTGAAGGATAAATACATCTGGAAAGCAGTCACGTTGAAGCCGTCTTACCGAGTTCCACTAAAGTTGGTCTTGAATTGAAGAGCATCGTCTTAGCTCAATTCAAAAAAACTTGGAAAGGTACCTATAACCAGATTTGCTCTATTCCGTCTGAAATTTAAACATTATTTAGGAACCATACTTGGTTGTTCTAAGTTTAAACGGGATGGTCAGAAAACTTAGGAACGTTAGAAATTGTCATATTCCAGCAAGTCCCTCTCGTAATACACATGCTAATAGATCATGGACTTAGCAACTTTTTGTAGGATTACAGTTTCGAGAAGGCCGGTTCACAGAGCGGCCCTGTCCAACCTGAGAATTGCCAAGTCTGCTAGTTTAACGAATATAACTATTTGTCACAATGCTCAGTCTCACTTCCGTGTAAAGTCTGCTCTGAATGAAGAGTATGGTCCTGTTGCTTGTGCAATTTCCACCTTAAGACATGACGTGATGTCGTGTTTAAAGTTTGAGCTTAACTCAACGCCTTGTGCCTTACCCCGTTCTACGAAACTCGCAACATACCCAGACTTAATAAATGTTAACACCTTCCCAATAGCACCACTACTTTATATACATGGAATGTAAATTAGTAGAATCCATTCAGACCAAATTCCCTAGTATCAGCATTCGGCAGATATTTTGTGGAAGTTATGAACATGCCTAAAAAGAATGCAATATACTTGGAGGTCCACCGGAACGCGTTCACTCTTGTGGTGAATAGTGTCCACAGTCGAAAGGTCGCTGAACTATGAAATTGACCAGCCAGCTGGCTGATTGCATATTTTGCGCCAAACTGTGCCAAACATTGATAACATGGAATGGATGTTAATAAGCAGTTCAGCTCCATTGTCGAAGTGTTAATGTATCACCATGACGGAGTGACATATCACGTGTAACAGTTGATACGATCACACAATCCAGTTTCTTTACTACATCCTAAGAGAGGCTATGGCCAGACAAAATGTTTCAACAGCAGTACAATGTTTTGTGTGCTATGGATATCTAATGTTCAGTGATATCACAGAGAAATATGACGAGAAGCGACGAAAGCGGAGGCGTCTTTCAATATGTGTTTCAGATTAGACAGCCTCCTAACAACAGCAGAGTTAACGAACAATGATTGCACACTTGTAAACGAAGGGTAACTGCTACTATTATATCATTTATTTTGAAGAGCACTATACACAGCTTCGTTCAAGGGAAAAACAAACGGTGACACCGAAATTAAACAACAGATATGTGAAAAGTTGAATGTGAAAACAGGCTGTCTGTCAAATGTGAGACGCTGCGTATTTAACCACACTGAACAGTTGACACAGGAATAGCAAGCGTAAAAGAGCCAGTCATCGAGTGAAAGCTAATTGTGCTGTATATTTCAAGTTAAGCATCACCCACAATTGATCGCAGCTGTCGCATTCCCATAGACTTTCCAGTTGGTCCCTTTCGAAAAGAAGCAATAGACTCGAGTTTCGATCTCATTAAAGCTCATCAGTTGTGTATATCATCGCCACTCCCAAGACACGAACCACGGACACGCTATTCATGAGGCAAACGTGTTTATCACTGCGCCATTGACCTCACATTGGGATAAAAAATAGTTTTATATATTGACTGATCAGCATATATAATGAGCCAGAGTGAACACACTATGTATTGACTTTCGAGAGCGCATTACGCCCAAAAGAATATTATAGACATTTCCTTCTATAAAGATCGGGGCTACATCATAACGCAACTGTTGACTTTCCAGTGGAACCATTTAATCTGACAGCGCCCGTTCTTTTCCGCTACCATGTTTTTGAGGCCGGTCTCGTGTACTGTTTTGATCCAGCGGGCTGTGTTGACTAGGACATCGATCCTTACAGATTGGTTAAAGGAGAGCAACCAGACAAAAAGCAAATGCGCTCGTTATGGACGGCTACAGTGTTTTGTTTTGTTTCGGCTTTATGGTTGTTCTCGCCTGTTATGGTCTTTTCTGTTTGCGACTTGTTTGCCTCTACAATAGTATGTCTTATATTGTATATCATACGTGTCTTGTGTGAGCGTGTTGACCTTATAGGTGTAGCTCGCGAACATGTGCATAGCTACTGCAATTAGGTTGTTGGTGGTGGTCAATTGTTGCATCTATGTTTGCGGTACAGACTTTTGAATCGACAACTCTGGCTGAGGGCGTTATTCGTTCGCTCGTGTAGATCTGGGCTTCCTGGCAGTATCTAAATCCCACTTAAACTATGCCATGACAACATAAGCCAAATACCGTACCGCATCGACCATCGCGCCGGATAAATTTGGTCACTCTATCTGCTGTGTCCTACAGGATGTATAGGCGAAAACATGCTGCTACTAAACCCTCCTTTCTCTTCCATAATGACCCGGCCAACACTAATCCTAGAGCAAACAATGCTCACTTGAGTCTCAGTAACACGAACGTTAAACTAAAACACGCGCGGGGAGGCATGACGCTCTTCGCTGGGATGTAAAAAGTGTACACGGTGTTGAATCGATGCAACACCACAAAACAGTATTGATCGCTGTGGAACTGAGCCGGTATAGAATGGACGTAGCAACTTTGAGTGAAACAAAGTTTGCAGACAAATGTAAGCTTCGAGAATCAGACGCTAGGTATATCTTCAACTGGATAGGTTACCAGGCAGACGGTGCTGTAGAACCCCGTGTCTGTTTTGCAGTCACTGATCGCATCAATGCTTTGATGATAGGTGAACCGCACGGTACCAACCCTCGAATTCTGTCCATGCACCTGCAACTTGGTCGAAGTAAGTTTCTCAGGTTTGTTAGTGCTTATGATTCGACTATGTGTTACCCTGATGATAAAATGGGTCAGTTCTATGATTCGCTTTCCGCAACACTCCGGTCGGCATCGGTGAGTGACCCAGTGTTTTTCTGGGTGATTTGAATGCTCGAGTCTAACTCGACTCGGTAACCTGGCCGCTGGTCCTCGGACCCCACAGCATTGGTTCAGTCAACGAGAACGGTGATCGTCTACTCCACCCGTGGGTTTCTCCTGATGAAACCCTTGCAAACACGTGATTTCAGCCGGATGCGAGTGACATCACGGGGTAGAAACACCCACGAAGCGATCACCATTATTTGCTTCATTACGTGATTGCGTAGCGGCGCGACATTCGTGAGATACTGTCAAGCACGTGATGCGCGGAACTGAATGTAGCACATGCTACAGACCGGTCAAGACCAAGTTGTTTATCCAAGTATGCAGACTTGTTTACTGTAGATCATTCGGACAACGGCAGAAATTAGGTGTCAAACTACGGGAGAACTTTGAAGCAAGGGCTACTTTTCAGTGTACCGTTGTCTGTACCACTGACAGTTTTTATCCACTACCACGAAGGGTATGTGGCAATCGCTTAATAAAAAGATCACGACAGCAGCCACCAAGACGATCAAAATCGAGCGCCATAAAAGTCCGCTTTGGTTTGTTGTTAACAGCGCGATTATTTCCAGCTTCGTATAAGAGAAGAATGTAACATCTGTCGCCTCCACAAAAAAAGTACGGACAATGACGACAAGAGAGCGCTATTTCGCAGTATCTGCCGTCAACTGGATGAGCGTGTTTACGGAATCAAGGATGACTGGTGGGGGAAACAAGGTAGGTAGATGCAAAGCTAGGCCGATACCAAACAGCACAGGTAGCTCTCCGGTCCGCCTAAGGCAATTCATTATCCATTCGTCCATCCTGCCAAATCATTGATTGGCGTGAACACCGGCTCTTCGTGCACCCAGCCAAATGGCTTCATGAAAATCTGGCACAAACACTTTGGTAACTTACTAAACTATCGTGCTGCTATTGATTCGGTAACCGTGAGCAGCCTGTCAAAACAGGCCGTCAAACCTTCACTAGCTGTCTCCTCGAATTTACTAAAATTGTAAAGAACGATTAGAAATCACGTGGTGGAAAAGTTGCAGGCAAGAATGGTGTACCAGGTAAAATATTGATGACGAATCGGCGCTGGAACTTGTTTTCCTGCGACTGATTTATTCCATCTAGGAGCGGAAAATAATGCCACAAGATTTCAAGGATACTTTCGTCGTACCTTTGTTTAAGGGTAAGGGTAGCGAGCAATGCCTCAACGGCTATCGGAGCATTAGTCTGCTGAGTTGCGCTAGCAAGGTGGTTGTAAGAATCTTACTGAAACGACTGAATGCAGAGGTATTAGGTGACAATGTTCCCGAGGAGCAGTGTGGATTCCGGGCCAGTCGCAGTGCGATCGATTTGGTGTTTCCTGTTCGACGGATTCGGAAGACATGGCGGGAACGCAACTAGCCCCTGTATGCTCTCTTTTTGGACTTCACCAAGGCTTTTGATTCCGTGAGCTGCGAGACGTTGTGGACGGTGCTCGGTAAGCTCAGATATCCAAGTAAGTTCGTTAATTTGATTAGAAGGTTGCATGTGAGCATGAAGGCAAAGGTCTCGTCGTGTGGATCGATCTGTGATGATTGTGACACTGACGTGAAACATGGTCACGCTCTAGCACCAACCCTATCCAGTTTATATTCGACTGCCATGCTAATAATTGCATTTTAGAACTGGGTGAAACGCGGCAATGAGGTTGATTATCGGGCGAACGGAGGCCTGCTGGATATATGAGGTTTCGTCTAAACAAGCCGGCTACAGATCTGAACAATGCGCATGATTCTGTTCGCAGATGACGCGCGCCGCTCGGACAAAAAAGACGCACTTCAACGAGTGGCCACAGTTTTCGTGAAAGCAGCGTCCAAGTTTGGATTGAATTAATTTTATTTTCGTGCTAGTTTATCAACCGGCTAACCAACATTGACCGGCTGGACATAAAGTCCTCACCCACATACTCCTTGGTCTTATTCCTTCGGGTTTACAAGGGATACGTCGTGTATGAGTGAAACCACAAGTGGTGCGACGCAGGCTACTTGTGTTGTTGAGAAAACGTGCCGTCCTTTGGTTTCAGTCAATGTGACAGGTTAATCTGAACCGCATGTCGCCAGTCAATGTTATTGAATTCGTAGGTTATCTTCACGAAATCAACTGAACTTTTCTATGTATACCCGATGACTGTAGTGCGCATATGATGGGATACAGTCATATATGCTCGAGATGTATATTGTGCAAAAATCCGCTTCTGATTTCTCTGTTGAAATTTGAATATACTATAGGAATGTGGTCTCACAATGCTATTATCTGTTGGTGACAGGACACATGAGACTAACAGCAAATAAAAAACCAGCTCCGGAGCGGAGTTAGCCTCGAAGGAGTACAAACAAATTACCCGAAATTGTATATACAGTTAAGATGTCTATTTTGAACCGTAAGTACTTGTATGGATAGCAGTAAGTAATTCAGTTGGTCAGAAGATATTAACAATGTTGTGCTAATCATATTATGGTTTCCAGCTGTCCGAATCGTACAGGAATCACTCGATTGACAGTTGCTGGTCTACATTATTAGGGCATGTAGAATGGACGATTGTTTTTAATCGTACTAGTACTACTGGCGGACTCAAAACCACAGAATGCTGTACTCTGTAAACCTCCGTCTTGGACGTTTAGATACAACATAACTTCAAAACGTTATAGTAGATCACGCTACTCACTCGCTAATCTACAGGTAGCGACCAGTTCTCCTTTGTTTTTGTTCACCAGATAGCGATAGTCCGATCGAGAATCGAACCGGCAACCATTCGAGCTAACAGCCGAAGCACTGTCGATTGAGCGTGCTCGTTAGCGACCTGGCTAATTTGCGAGCTTTACGGCGACTGACTTAAACTGCAGTAGTTTACCGCAGCGAACGAAATCGTGACCAGACAGAATCATTCTGTGTTGAAAGCCATAGGGCACAAACAATCATTAAAAAACCTTAAACCGCTTCCTAATGCCATCCATTACATATGCGTTCAACCATTATGGCTGCAGATTAACCATATGGACTTTCTGAGTGGCAATAACAGCGTAATCGAAGAGATGTGAAAGTCTTCGGACAATGGAAAACTTCTAATGGTAACTTATCTCTCGAAGCGCAACCGTACGGCTGGTTTGGATACATTACTTTGAAATGATAATGTCCATCACATTCGCCGCTTGTAATATTGAATTTACGATAATAGTGAACTGTACCTTTTCCATTTTAAGGTGTTCCGATTACAACTTTCCCTGGTTCGATGTCACGTTAAGACCATCTCAATACTTTCCCTGATTTTGTTTCATATCTCCAGGATAGACAAGATAATCCAATCCCTCTACCGCAGAGAAACAGCCAGCGGACAAAAAATCACTAAATGTATTTGCGGCACTGAATTCGGACGATAGACAGAGGTATGGTTGTGTTCTGTCAAATAAGGATATGTTTTATATCTGGTACAAAACATTTCCCTTTGTCAGTGCAGTGTGTTCCATTCACAATGAACCATCTGCACTTGGTTATCCGACTGCAGCAGAACGTCCGCTGAATTCAGCCTTCGTAGCGTTGGGATTTTGGTACAATGTTTATTTCTCCACTATCCACATGTACCATCTCGAAGAAATACAGCAAAACCAGGAAGCATCAATCGGTTATTTTAAACTGATATTCAGTGACAAAACATTGATATCGCAGCACGCCAAAATGATATTAAAACATCTTAAAAAGGATGAAGCGTATTGATGAATTTCTGATGGCAGTTGAAAAGAATCAAACGGGTGTATTTGGATAGTCATTCGTATAGAGTTGCAACGTGTTGCTATCAGATTGGAGAAAGGCTTGGTTTCAGGATAGTTCAACAATATTACTATTTACCACTGTAAAGAGTGTGTTTGGTTGTTTGGTATGAATATAATAACATACAACTTGATTATCGCATAAATAAGTTTTCTCAGCTCAAAATATACCAGGCGGGAGGTGTGTGCAGTAAATAACAGGCTATATTTGGCTAACCAGAAAGAACACTGTCACAACAGAGCATACAGAAAATCCATCTACGTAAAACCCTTGGTATTTGACACTCCTTAAAATACATTCATTACATCCCGTCCAAAACCGACTGCATCCAGTTTTATGCAAGATGAATCCAAGCATTTTATGACCTAACTAATTACCAAGTCTCCAAATTAGCGCGTAATTGACGTAACCGACATCACATGTTCCTATATAGCTGAGGATTCAGAGTAAAGTACATGATGTGGACAAGTTTAGAAACATGACGTTTTTCTAAACATTGCTAAATCTTAAATCCCAGACGATAAAAAATCCGTTCATCATAGAAATGATAATTTTTCCCAACGGTTCCAGGATAAATGAAAGTAGACGCATTAATCAATAGTTTCCCACTTCGCGTTTTTCACTTTCTCACGGATGGGCACAATCCGCGCCTCCATAATTTCACTTGGGATGGTGGCATTCTGGATAGCATTAATTTAGCAAAATAATGAAATTGCTAGATGAATGGAGTACAGCCTGTTCTAGCAAGGAACTCTAACGACATTTTTGATTTGAAGGTCGGAATGCTCTCGGGTGAAATTGACCACTCGGTAAAACATTTACGACTAGAAGATGTCTAGATCAAACCTCCTGTCAGATGTCATAGACCCACTAGGAGAGTGAACAACGAACAAACAAGGTCGGATACCAAACAGTTGAGTTGAGTAGATTGTCGTAACATTGATGACGTCAGCAACTCCTAGACCGTAAGTAAAGTGAAGTCTATACAACTTACTATTCAACATGAACCATTAGGACGTAGTTGACATAAAGTGAAGCCTGTGTGATGGAGGAATGATGTGGAAGAGGTCCAGAAGCTTAAAAGAAAAGCTTGGGCTATGTACAAACATTCTAGTGGATACATTAATTCAAGACGGCTAGAAAGAAGTATTCTGCAATACTAAAAGAAATGTAGGGCCAAATTTGAGGTGCATCTAGGGAAGAATACTTACAAGACTCCAAGGCCATTCGTAGTTATGTCCAGGCCAAAGGGCCTTAAAAAGAGGAATGGGTAGAAGTGCTGATACTACGGCCAATGTTGTTGAATCACCGTTAGAAAAAGCGGAGGTTTTTCGCATGTTTTCTGTGGTGGAACATGCCTTGGACTCTGAACTCAGTGCTGCTGAGCACAGAAAAGTTAGCGTAAGGAGACTCATGTTGGGGGAATCCGACATAGGAGGGAACGAAGTATAAGATATGTTGATTCGATTAGATGAGGCTAAGACGGGGAGGTCGGACTGTATCCATGCCAGGATACTGAGACCTCCCAGAGATGTTTTCCGAGAGCCTTCCGCCAAGTTGTTCAAACTCGCCCTCCAGAAGGCCACAATCCCAGATGACTGGAGGGAGGTCCGGATTGTATACATCCGTGAGAAAGTGAGAAACGCGAAGTGAAAATCTGCTGACAGATGAGTCCACGTTTAATTATCCTGGAACTGTTGGGAAGAATTATTAAGCGTATCACTGAGGACAACATTCTTTTCGAGGAGGCCCGCGGATTCGTACGGCTCAGGTTTGGTCTCACCAAACCTGATTTGCTTCTTCGATGATAGTTATGAAAATGTTAAGAAGAGGTGAGAAAGTTGAGGGTTGCTACTTAGACATCAGGACAGTATTCGACTAAATGAACTACTAATCCTCATACTACAGACTTCGTTCATGACTACTGGGATAGATGAACTGCTTCCTAAAAACCGGGTGTTTCATGTAGAGATTGCAGATAAAAGTACACAGAAGGTGCGGCGGTTAGTGGGATACATCAAGGATCAGTGCTACGACCACAACTGTTTTTGTTGTTCACCAGTGCTCACGTGGAGTTTTTTCCTGTTTTTACTAATTAATGATGGTTTGCTTTTGCACAACAACGCTTTTACATCACTTTTACGTGTGGTTCAAATTGATCTGAGTGACCTTGCAATACGATACAAACTTGTGCACACAGTTCTGCTTAGCCCTCTGTTTGCGCAGTCGCCTGACGATACCGCATGAATCATTCGTCTAATTTTTTTGATCTTTCATACTAGGAACATCACCACAGGTCCGATCGTTTTTAAATCATCCACTGTATCTTTGTAATATCCTTGCTTCCTCGATGGTGGAGATTTAACCGATACTCCGTGGATCCCTATTCTTCCTCCATTCTTCCCTCCCTTCAGTTGTCCTTGTCTCCCTTACTACTTCCATTTTTCTGCAACGTATCATGGTGGTAGTGAAAACATTTAGTTCAGCACAAACCCCGAGATCAGCTTTGGGTTCTAACTTTGTGGCCGAGACTGATGAGTGAATATGTTTAGAAGCCTCAGTTTTTTCCTTCTCTGTCTTGGGCTCCATCTGAGCTTCTCACAGTGTTAGAAAGTTCCACACTGGTGTCACGGTTAATAGGTTTACTATCTCTGTTACGTCTATCTGTTACGTCTTCTAGCTTGTTGGGTATAACAGGTGAAGTGCTACTCCATGGACCTCATCTTGGCTCTCCTCAGTTTGTACGACGGTAATACAAAGGTGGATTTTGCTTTTCAATGACCCACAAACCCATAGTATCTGCTTGGGTACTGTGTACAGTTCACAAGTCCGTGTTGATTTCTTGTTATACCGGTGATTGTACCACTTTGCACACACAGAGCTTGGTTTCAAAGAACACATTATTGTCGCAACTATTATCTACCAGATTAACCACAAGGACATATTTTCCATAACAAATGCAGAGAAGTTCCAACAAATTCCACTGGTTCTAGAAAGGTGACTGAACAAAATGGATAACTCAAATATAAGAACAAATCAAGTTTACCGGTATATTATCTAGCTCAAGTGAACTGAATACATCTACACGACACTTTTAATAACTCATCCTCTTATTGTTAAGTTTTGGCGAACTGAAATTTTTTCTTGGATTCTCCGGTTATACCCGTTAGTGTACAATCTTCCATTCACAAAGCTGACATTGTTAAAATTTTACGAGCATTTTTAACGAAGGCGGCAACAGGATACGTTGGCAAATGACTGTGCCGGACAGTCAAACTGTACTCGCTTGAGAACTTCCAACAGTAGTTATCTTTCTCTCACGAGGAAAATTCATACAGAACACTCACAATACGCACTTCTGTCCTCACATTTTTGACGTTTATAACGCGTGTTTTACGCTTGCAACCGATGAGAATAAGAGATATGTCAACATGCCATAACCTACGTTCTCCTTCTTCTATGATGAAATAATCGGCTTCAATTTGCTCTTATCAGATCCTAAGGTTACTCGTACATTGTGCACCACCTTGTGAAATGCGTGCATCTCAGCATGCCAATGTCAACGACTTGTTAAGACGTCTCTAATCTACAGGAATCTATGCGTGCTTTTTACCCTCCTCATGCTCGACAGACAGTAGGCGCAATCGGCCTGGATATTTATTATGTATGATAACGAGTGAGTCCGGGACACACCGTTGTATGAATTATGGGACTTGTTGCTGTTAGCACCCACAATCCCACTGGAGTTACGGTGATGATGACACGTTGGTCTGAGCACACTGGGGTTCGGGCAAACAATAAATTGCACAAGTTACCTAACAAATGAATCATCCAGAGCCACCATCCGAATTTTTTCTACCAGACTTGAGGTGGAGATTTAGAAAATCATGTGAAGGTCGATGGACTATGCAAACTGACGAAGGTCGTATGTGGAACGGATATTTTGGGTTCCACAGAGGTTCGAAAATGAATGTGATTTTCCATGTGCAATAATGTTCGTTTGATAATTAGTAAAGTGTGTACAGACTGCGTTTGTAAAACGCCCGATGAATTTTTTATTGAAGGTAAAGTGGAACTTTCAGTGTTATGCGATACATTTCAGTATACTTCAAAGTTCATGGGATCCTCATAAGGCGGAACGATAACATAAATGCAACCTCTCTAGCCACATTAATTTGACCACTATGACAACTTCGTTGTTCTAACATGTTGCATGAAGAGTGATATCCTATTACAGCCGGCTGTTAGGTTATCCCTTAACCTCGCAGTTTTCGTTGAGTATAGCAAATTTCGAATCCTCAGTTTGAAACTTCTGCAAATTTGGTGAGTTTATGAGTCAATCCAATAAATTCATGTGAGAATCTTCTATAATGTCAGGCGCAAACAGGAAAATTCAGGTGTAGATTCACACTGTCAAAACACGTGCGTAAACAGAGAGCAGACATCTGTTGTCGGAGTCTCTGGTCATGTCGATTCAATTTTATTCGACATCAACAACATTCACATCGACGAGTATCTAAGCGAGTGGCCGAAAACATGTTCGGAACAAGTGGCTGAAACAACCGATCACACATTAATCTCAACTTGGTGGGCCGGCAGACCAATGTCCAACGTCATCGATTACTAGACAAATCATGATAATAGGTCGCCAAGTTAACCCAGTAAACTCATTTAATCCAATGCTGCGCAATCTCAACTCGAATATACTGGCTGTGTTGTGAGGCCTTGCCTATCCGAATTTATCGTTCGATTTCCATAAAGTCTTCATATAATTATACTGGTCTGAAAATGAATTATCGAGACCATATGTCTTCATTCTTATTATCGGTCGATGTTGTGTACACACAAATGGCTGAGATAACCTGTCAGGTTGCCGTGGTCCTGATCACATAATGCTCGGTATATCTGTAAACATGTCTAGTCACTGTTCGTCCTTGTTTGTATGATGTATGAAACTGGCATGTTTTACGTTTTTGACTGATAAGATTAAAGTATATGATAACCTATTACATCATATATATTTCTTCCGCTCTGATGGAATGATCAAAGGGGATTGTGGGTGTTAGTGCGAAACTATGAATCCAGTGAAACCAGGACGTTGTGACAGTTTGTACTGCATACCATTCATCGAGAATAGTTTTGCTTATTTGATTAATGTGAGTCACAATGGACAAAGTGATTTTCATTCATTCATTTCTATATGCTGCATTTCACTAGGCCTTCTTAATTGCACGAGTTCGTGAACAGTGCACTCAGGTTGGGCATTCATTTATGCACAATTGAGATAGCTCCGCTTGACCGAAACGGTGTTTTGTTTTGAAAAATATTTCTATTCTCTGGGTTTTAGATTTAGCAGTGTCTAAGTCAATGTCATGACTCTAAATCTGCCTACTTCGTTTGCTTCTCTTTGAATCCTCAACAGTGCAGTAACGCCGTATTGAAGTGGGTTTTGTTTATAACTTCTTTTGTGGAAATGTAGAGCTCTCTAAGGATTTCAGTTCGAAACATAGTGACAAGCATGATTAACTCGTTCAGATGAAGATGTGAGTGGCCGTCATCCGGCAAACTGAACTGAAACTGTGTGATTGAACTCATTAGTACTAAAGTTAAACAGACACACAGAACGAGTATCACACACACAGGCCCAAAGTAGTCTTCCCCGTCCCACAAATCTGTCGTGCCTTCAGTGAAGTGAAAGGTGTGCTATGCCCCGTGCACCGTCCAACTCAATTCGATCAGTATTAACGTGCATCAACATGTTACCCTAGTTCGTTATCATCAAACAAATACTCGTAAGATATAAATGTTTTGCGTCGACCAAACCTAAACGGATATGTCGATTTTCAAGATGAACTTGGCCTCCAGACAACAAAGCATCTTAAACCTGACAACGTTTTTGAACGATTCATCCATGTTAATCTCGGTAACGCAACAAGTTGGCTTCATCACAGATAAAGTCGTCGACTAAAACACGTTTACAGCATGTGGAACGACACGGCTTAGTAACGAGGCCACAAATCTAAGAGATACGAAGGGAGGCTTAACGTTTGCAGTGCATGGTTAATGCGTTCCGTTAGAGTCCACATATGCCACGACAAACTTATTGACAAAACATGACGTGCCTCGGATTAAATGGAAAAACTGTTAGGTTTTCATCAGTCTCTTAATATTTTGCAAATCTGCTTCGTTCATGAATGCATCATTTAGTATATATCAGTTGGTGAAAAACGACCGTGATGGCAAAACCAGTTAGGGAATTGTCGTATTGCTAATAAGTAGTTTAGCAGATTTGTGATTTTAGATAAAACCTAATTGTGAAAAGTCAGGGCTCTGGCTGGATTCAAGCCAATGACAGAAACACCATACCTCAAATCGGCAAGCGCTTTATCAGCTCAGTTACGAAGCCGCACCGGGATCTCAGAAATTTATGAAACCACAAACATGCTAGACTACTTGTTAGTAATACAATTTCTATGCTAACCAGTAGTGTTAATGGATTTTAGCGTGAACTGTTTGAGAAATTCTGTGGGGACATTCGATCCCTCGCATCAGTTGGCAGATTTCATATGAGACAGTGGAACGGGTTGATAAACGAGTACAAATTTGAAATTTACGGGCTTTTGACGTGGCTTCACAGCTCATCTGGTAGAACGCTTGCTAGGTTCTGGAAAGCTGTTTCTGTCGCTGGTTCGAATCCAGCCGAAGCCCCGACTTCTCACAATTGGGTCTCATCCAAAGTGTTGTATTTTCACTTTGTCCATTTACACTCACCTGCACACGCTGGTTACCAGCCTAGCATTGCGCTCAAAGGATTACGGAGACGTGTGGAAGCAGTTAAATGTTATCGGTCATGGACCGTGGTGGCCAAAGTGCTGAGACGACGGGACCGAGCGGCCTGACCTGAAATGTATGTACAGCCGCATTCCACACATAACCAGCTAAATTGGCTGCGGTTTCGGCGGTGTGTTGTACCTGTTTTCTCACTCGACTCGGTTAGGGGTCGTGGCCGTTCGGTAAGTTCTTTAGTCTGGAATCCGGATTTTAGTCCCGGGAATAAGACCAGAAATAACTGAAACAACTGGGACAACTGGTATATTAGTCCCATCGTGATCGGTAGATTTAACCCCACTCACTGAGAGTGAGGTCCGCACTTGTATTTCGGTCCGTTAGCTTAATGGGATGCTGACCCAGATGACCTCATACCGGTACTTTTCAAAGAGGGTGAGGGGGCGTTAGTCAAGGCCTTGAATCAATTGATTCGACTTGTGTGGACAACGTAGTCCATCCCTCTGTGATCGGAGCACTCGGTAATAGTTTCCTCACTCAATAAAAGAGCCTCGAGCTCTTGCGAAAACTAGAGAGGAATTAGCTTGGCTTCAGTAATTACTAGGGATTCGGTCAGTAAGTTTATACATTAAACTTATAACTCATTCCCTACCCAATCGCAGATGGGTATAACAGTTCAACACTGTAATGCCTAGTCCTTGCGCGGATCGTCAGCAGTCGTATCAGAATTATGTTTACAGGTCAGACGAAGCTGTTATGACCAGCCTGTCAATACATCTCGTCCGTCATCATACACACAGCAATTACTAGGTTTCTGGTATCCATTATATTGCAGCCTGAGAGGCAACTGGGAATGACAGACAGAGTTTCCTCTTTGGCGAGGATGTATTGTGCAAATTTTTACTCCCTACCAAATTCTGGAGCAGCCTCATGCATGCCACCGGTCGACAATAGCCGTATTTCTTAACTATAAAGGTGCACCCGACTCGGTCGATCGATCTACACTTTTAGAATCGTTCAAACACGGGGGCGAACCAACCAATTATACAAAAATAATGTCAGCGCTTTATTCCCATAATTCATTTCAGGTCAGGACTTACGATGAACTGGTGGACAGTTTCAGCATCATGAGCGGCGTGAGTCAAGGGTGTCCTCTTTCACCGCTTTTACTTTACCATAGACCAATTAACGGAGGACTGTCTGAAGCGCTTACAAGATGCCGGCTTAGAGTTCCAATTTGGTGGGAAACTTACCGGTCTTGATTATGATGACGGCAAGGTGTTGCTGCTTGACAATTTTCAAGTGGCACAGACAACGCTGAACGCAATTTCGCGTTTTGTTAAGCACTTCGGAATGCGCTTTGCAGCCTCAAAATTTTAAGCTCCTGCAAGATTGTTGAGATTACTTACATTTTATGTTGGACAATGAAGCCGTGGAGGTTCCTCATTGGTCTGTGTACCTGAGAAGCTGCGTTGGCAACGACGGAGGTGTAGGGGATGAAAAGGGAGGCGCGTATCTTTAAGACTAAGTCTACACTTGCCAATCATGGGCACCTATGGCGACGGAGAGGTATTTTTCTCAAGCTTAAAGGTCCCGTGTATGAGACAACAATGAGAACTTTATTACTTTATGGCAGCGAAACCTGACCATTCTGGGTACAGGACGTGAACCATCTTCAGGTATTTGGCCACTGATGTCTGCGATCGATCGATCGTATCGGGTGGCACCAACGGGTAAGCAAGAGGAGGTTAGGAATCGGATATTTGTTTGTGATTGTCAAGTAATTTCTCTAGTTCAGTTCTTGCATTTGCACAGATTTAGATGGTCCGGCCATGAACCAAAGACGCCAGCTAGTCCTGTGCTACATCGATCACTCTTTGTCGACACTACGGCCGACTGGCGTAAGATGGACAAATGATGGCCTGGCATACAGAAATGAGATCGTTCACGAAAAGTTTGGTCGCTGTAGATGGGGTTCGCCTCCCAGGATTTGGACCTCACTACTCACAGACGTTAAGTGAGTTAGCAGGTGATCGAACTCTGTGACGTGAATGTTGCTGTTTGGTCGAGTTGTCTGTGAGGTAAATGTATTAGTGAAGTGGGGCAGTGAAAATTACAGGGAAACAGTATGGCTGACAAAGCATTACTTTCACTTGTATCTTGGTTATTTGTTTGCAATATGTAC
This sequence comes from Paragonimus heterotremus, assembly GCA_013368495.1. Lineage (NCBI taxonomy): Eukaryota > Metazoa > Platyhelminthes > Trematoda > Plagiorchiida > Troglotrematidae > Paragonimus > Paragonimus heterotremus. The sequence continues at coordinate 22,690 of LUCH01002057.1, forward strand.
GCACCTTCGTGCTAAATGTTTAAATATAAACGAGGCTATTTTTAATAACTAACCCACTTTTCCCTTCTATTTTTTCTCTCTTCCTTTACAGGGTTTGATTTTTTCTGTGGTTGTGTGTCAATTAGGCAGTGGTGACTACCACTGACGTACTGCTGTCTATGATGATGATGACAATGATGATGATGATGATGATGACAATGATGATGATGATGATGATGATGATGATGATGATGATGATGATGATGATGATGATGATGATGATGATGATGATGATGATGATGATG